>JAJPUD010000502.1:597778-613576 GCA_023553655.1 Myrmecobius fasciatus
GATAGATAGATAGATAGATAGATAGATAGATAGATAGATAGATAGATAGATAGATAGATAGATAGATATGCTACTAGCTTCTTTCACTAAAAGATGTTCCCTAGATCTTTAAAATTATCATTAGGAATCATTTAAGAAATAGCCTATGGGTTTTCAGCAGAAAAAAGAAAAGAGAAAAATATGAGTTTATAGTCTTCATTTCTGCCCTAGTATTTTTCCCAGCAGTTTATCTAGTAGCTCCCAATTCCATTCTTTCAGTCTTTTTTTTTTTCTTGGACCCATCCAAAAAATCTGAAACCCATTTAAAACAGCTGGATCTTCAAAAATGAGACTGATTTAGGAAACTTCATGGCATCTGACCTCTTAGTCCGTTTCTTATACCTCACTACTCAGTGGTTATCATAAGGTATTCTTATTCAATAATAGGATGGCAGTGTTCTTAAAACTTGAATTTGCTGATTCAAATTGGGGATAAAGTGAGTTTAGGTAGAGGAATCCTTGTTAGTGGTGGTTTTGGTCTGAATTTCAGGTGATTTTAGATAAAGTGAATTTTCTGGGTCAGTTCTGTTCTTTGTAATAATAGGACTTTTTTGTGGGAAAAGAATGAGGGTTGAGCATTTAAATAACACCTTGCTTATAGGAATGTTAAAAATAAATACTTCTGGCTAATTTGTACTCTGAAAATGTCTTGGGGAAAACTTGAAAGTTGTTTAAGGTTGATTTGTTTTTCTTTTTTAAGCAAATAAGATGCTTTTTAGTTCTATGTGAAATTTATGTCTGACCTGTTAGGAATATAAGTAGTATGTGTATTCTATCTTAAACCATTCAGGTAGGGGACCATGATTAATTTCAGAATGGGTACAACTGCATATAGCTGAATTTCTTCACACAGATCTAATGAATGATCTCTTTCTCATTTTCAAATCTCCAGACTGTATATAGACAAAGTGCCATATTCTTTATTCTCTACACAGTAGGGTAAAGTGCTGATGATGGTGTCCACAGCATATCATTCCCTTGCCCATGGCATTTCCCTGAATTTTTCCTTTTTTGTAAGTATTTGAGAATTCCACTTCTTAAAAATAAAATCAATTAAATTGTCCCTTTCCTCATAATTTCCTCAAATGTTGTAGCTTGATAAGGTTAGTTAGATGTATTTCTGAAATTCTTTGTGGCCAAAACAGCAGGGTAAATTTTTAAAAATAACTATTGATAGCTTGCAGTTGTATACAATAGCAGTTACATTTAAATTTAAATGGTACCTGCAAAATAAGGGGTAACCTATCTTTGAAATTCATACCATTCAAATCGAGGTTTCAGGAATAATCTAGAAAGTATCCTGATGCCTGTTTTACATGTGAGGAAACAAGCCTAAAAGGGTTGTATCTTTCTAAGGTTCACACAGGTGCTACCTTTTACACTGCAGATAATACAAATGTATTTTATATATTTACAAATGTAGCAGCACCATAATAAACTGTGTGGAGGGCCATTGAGAAGTTTGAAACTGATTGTACTAACTGTATCTTGGATAGATTACATGTATGTTTAAATTATTAACATATAAAAACACCACATTCTGTGTCTGTATACATACATACCATATACTATGTTAAATGAAGAGTTGTTTCTGTGACAACCAGGATTTTCCTGCTTTTCAGGAAAGACAACATTGCAATATAATTGTATTTAGTATGTAGTTTGCTGGGAAATCATTCATTGTTCTTAATAATGATTGTACCAATAACTGGCTCCTATATAGAAGAAAATAAGCCTTCATAAATTTATACTCCCTATGCAAGTTTGAGTTAAGTTGTACTTACTGGTTTTTAGTGAGTTGCTTTTATTGTTCTCTAAGCAGGAGTAGTGGAGAATTCAAAGTTGAATGTTATTTGCACAGTGACCCTAACAAATGTTATTGACAAGTTGGATAAAATATTGATTATCAGCATGGGTGCTTTGTATCCAAACCAGTTCTTTGCGTTTCTCTTATTATTACTTCAGATTTTTGTCTATTCTTAGATTATAACAACTTCCTAACTAGTCTTCATCCTGATTATGCCCGCCCGTAAACCATCCCTACATATAGCCACCAAATAAATCTTCCTAAAATACTGCCTGTTATCGCTGTGTTGCTTCCCTTATTCAAAAAGAAACAAACATTCTGATTGCTTTCTAATTTAAATCCAAACATCCTGGCATTCAAGGCCCTCACAATCTGGCATCAACCTACTTTCCCAGTTCTATCTCCCATTATTCCCCCCAAAAGTATTTGTGTCACTGTTTATTGGAGATATTTGTGCACATACCTTAACATTCCTTGACAGTAAAATCTCAGTATCCTACGACATTGTATTATATATAACTTGAAGCTTTAGGACCATGCTGTGTTTATACTAAATAGGCATTCGAAAAGGTATAAAGTGAATAAATGACTGTAATAAGGGACCTCAGTTATTTTTTGTCATGGTAGTTTCCCATAAAAGGAATTTGCAAAAAGTAGATAACTTAGATCATATCAACTTGTTAAAATTCTGTGCATCCAAGTTTCTCAGTAATCAAGATCTACATTGAAATATATTTCTGTTCCCCTAACTGTTGCTGGTACCCTTTCCTCCACTTTATTAATAGATCAGAAAAGTGTTTAATCCTGGTAAAGTTATTTTACTTTTCTTTACCTGATTTCTGGAATTGATTGTTGGCTCTTAAAAAACACCCATTTCTTATATAAAGAATCACTTGAAAACAGCCTTAGATGAGTGATGTTAATTCTCAAAGAAAAAAAGATCCCTGCTGGTCAAATATCAACTAGAAAACCACAAGTTAATATTATTCATGTTTTATTGTATTTTAATAAGTTTTTATTGATGACTTCTGTTTCTTACATCATATTTATCCCTAACTATTGTGTTTTTACTTATTTTGTTAATCTGGATTTTCCTCACTTTTGAGTTTGACTCCTAGCTTAGATAAAATATTGGGTTGACAACCAAAAACAAAAAACCAAAAGAAACAACAAAAACAAAAAAAACAAAAACAAAAAATTATGTAGTCAACTGATCACTAAGAAACCTTAGTTGTGTCAAGCATATTTGCAAGTCTCTTCTTTTTATCAGCTGACTCCTTTACCTATAATTTTAGGTAACTTAAAAAAAATCAGTTCTCTAAATTGATTTAATAATGTAAATGTAATTTAGAAATAACTTGGTGAGCTAGATACAGATGTCATTTACTCTTAAGAATTCCAGTTCCCAGATTTCATTGACTACATTTGAACTGGCTGTTTTATTTGAAGTTAAAAGATTAAAAAGTTGTGTTAAATTAAGGGTGGAGGATGTTGATTAGTACCTCTAATGCATAGGTTATAGGAAAGTTTGTATAATTTATATAAGGCGCAGATAAAGTGTTTAAGCTAGAATATTCACTTATAATCTGAGTATATTTTGTTATTGTATCTTTTCTAGATAAACTGATTTTAAAAAACTATTTAAACCTAGAAGGGACCTTAGAGTTCATCTAGTCCAATCCTCACATTTTACAGATGAAGAGGATAAGGTTACAGAACCTTGGCAAGTTGTTTGTTGGTAGTGTAGATTTCTATTTGAACATAAGTTGAACTAGATGACTTTGATGTACCTCCTAGCTCTTGTAGTAATGTGAAATTTAGCTTCTTTTTTCTTGACTTGTGTTTGAAAACCCTTCAAACTAATACTAAACATAATAGTTTAAACATAATCAAAACATACCAGTTTCACATAGTGAATTTTACTGACCTTATATTATAGACTCTCAACTGGAAATAATTTAAACAAAAAATTGATGGAAACTGAACTTTCTTAGTATTGTAAAGAGTTATGTTTCCATTATCATATTATCTTGAAATTGTGGTGGTTTTTTGTTTTGTTTTCTTAAACCTCCTCTTTCTATAGTTGTATTCTTGTATAGATTATTAGGAAGCTATACCGGAAAGTTCTGTTCTACATCTAGAACTAGAAGGCTTTAGCATCTGTCCAACATTCCTCATCTTGTAAATGAAGAAACTAAAAAGTAGTAAGTGAAAAGGCTAGGATTTGAACCCATGTCTTTTGATTTCAGTCCACCATATTTTCTGTGGTACTGTGTTGCTTCTCTATTAAAGTATATAAATGTACTTTTAATGAAGATTGATCGGAAGAATCTTCACATCCTTTTTACAGGATTTCAATTTAGCCCTATCCATACCAGCAAGAAAGCTGTACTAAACACTTTTGGAAGTTCCTTACAATTTTCAAGCCACCAGGGTACCATTAATAGCAATTGCTTACCTAATGGTATTCTAATGGTCTGGAAAACTTAAAAGTTATTCACAGTATTTCATTTACATGAGTGGGAGTGATTTATTCACCTGTAAGATCTGACTCTGTAATAAAAGGGGGAAGGATAAGAAGAAAAAAATCAGCTTAATGAGAGAGATGTTACTGATTTCAATTTTTTTCTTATTAAAGCTTTTTATTTGCAAAACATGCATGGGTAATTTTTCATCATTGACCCTTGCAAAGCTTTCTCTTAGAAATTTTTCCCTCCTTCCCTCCACCCCCTTCCCTAGGTGGCAGGAAGTTTAATACATGTTAATTATGTTAAAATACTTGATAAATCGAATAGGTGTATACATATTTATAGTTATCTTGCTCTACAAGAAAAAAAAATCTGAGAAGGGAAACATAATGCAAGCAAACATCAACAGAGAGTGTGAAAATGCTATGTTGTGGTCCACCCTCAGTTGAATCCTAATTTTTTAAAGAGTAAAACTCATACATAAATAAATACTTTGATGTAAAGAACTAACTAGAATTGAATCTAAGTAGTTGTGGAACTAGTTAAATGGGGCTTTTATTGCCCCATTTTGATGATTTGTCAGTGAGCACTGAAATATTTTTCAAAAACATACCAATCTGTACATTACATAATTTGGGGTTTTTTTCCCTCCTTATTTAATTTGGTTAAAATGTGAAATGTCATTGGTTTGATTCTGTCTTCTAGAAAGAGCTAGTTTGCCAGAGTAAACATGCATAAGTGATTACTATGACATTGTTAGAAGAACGTTGTCATTCAAAATCTGAGGCAGAATTGTATAGCCCTCTCCCCAATTTCATACTAGAGAGTTGACAATTCTCTCCACATTGAGATAAAATGCTTGATGTCAAGTATCTTTTTTAAGGAGGTTTTGTTTAAAGTACTGCAGATAATTTGGAGGTGGGAAGAACCTGTTTTCTTCTAGGGTATATACTTTTACTCATGATAAACCATCAATTACTCAAAGTTAAGAGTTCATTTGGAAGAATATTGGAATCATTTGAACTGAACAATACAATATCTATAAAATTGGAGGTAGGCTGTCATCAGAAAGATTATCAAGTAGCCTCTTCATTTCTACTAGAATGCATCCTTTTTTACTATTGCCATAAGATTTGAGTGGTTGCTAGAGGCACAAGGAAGTCTCCCTTGTATGTGACATTTTGTTTTTATATTTCTGATGATCATACCAATGCAGAGAAACAAGAATATACAAAATCAATAGCAGCTAAAGCTCAGGGTCTTATTTTGCATCAAATGTGGCCCTTCATTGCTATTGTCTTCAGCAATGACATTAACTTTTGAAATCCAAAATTCTCATCTCGGTTCTTATTTTTTTAACTATTCTCTGGCTGGGATTCTCAGACATGTAAGATGGTACCCAGTCCTATCTTTGTTCATGTGCCATGGAAGATAAAAGTTTGACCAGAATGGATGGTACAAAGAACACTGACTAGAAGTTTAAAGACTTGAGTTAGGTGTTAACACTACCAGTAACTACCTGTACAATATTAGAAGACTCTGTAAGCTTCTGATTCCCTATCTGTGAAATGTGGAAGTTGGACAAGATAATTTCCCAGGTCTATATGTCTCTAATAGACGTCCTTGAAGTCTGGGAATGTTCCATTTTAATGATTGATATCTTACTTGAAGAAGGCAATTTTTTTTCTCTGAAAATAAAACAAGTTTTGTTTATTTGAAGCTTTGTTAAATTTATTAGATTGTTAAAATCATCAATTTGGGAGAGTACTATGTCATATTGCAGTAGTGCTAACCATATGGAAGAAAATGTCAAAAATGATTTATTTAATCTTTATCTCTTTGCTTTTTTAAGTCTTTGTTATTAACAGAGTAATATATTAATGTATGACTAACCTTAAGCTATATTTGTTGTAAAATCTAGAAGTTTTTCCTTTTATTGCATTTGTGATTAATGTACAGTCATAGGTATATGCTATTTGAGAGCTTAAGGCCTTTTAGTTTTTTACAACTTAATTCTAATCAACCCTATGTGCTTCAATATTAATGTTTAATACTCCTTATCAATTCCAATAAGAGCTTAACTTTGAACTTTGCTGCTGTTTCTTGTGACTCTTGAGCATCACTGTCCTGGGACTTTACAGATAATATGAGAAGAAAGTTAGATATGAAGTGGAATGGAAAATGACCCTTTTTTTTTTTTTTTTTTTTCTTTTTTAATTTTTGGCATTTGAGATGTCAGCTGCCAAAGCATAAGAATGCTCATGTTCATGAGTGTGTGTTTTGTTATATTGAGCAAGAATTATTAAGAATTGATTGGTCCCACTTGGGATGTAATATCTTGCTATAACTATTTGATCAAAAGTTGTCACAATATAGATTTTATACAATATATTTTTAAATCCACAAACTTTTTAAAAATATTTTCTTGAGATTTGTTGACAAGTAAAATCTGTTGAAGAGGATGGATTCACAACTAGAGAACATAGCTCAGAATCTCAGACATTCCAATCAGATCAGTTTCTGGGAAGAAATTAGAAGAAAAAGTAGAATGTTGGTTATTTGAGAGTATGATCCTTTTTTTTTTTTTTTTAATTACCCCTTTTCTCTCTGTCTCTCCATCATCTTTATTTCTCAAGAACCTAACACAGTGCCATGCACACATAACAGACATTTAAATGTTTATTGAATCAAATTGAAATTGTTTTTTAAAATGTGGGCCTCATCTTTGAAATTGTAAGCAGTTTGAGTTAATAAATATAAAGTGTTCATTATCTTGCCATAGGACAGATAGAAAAAAAATAACAATAAGAACTAATATTTATTCAGCACCCTAAGGTTTGCATATCATTTTATATTTGTTAACCTATTTGATCCTCATAATAATCTTGTGAAAAAGAAAACTAAACGATATGAAGGTATTTTCTTTTTCTCTAAAAGTTTTGGTCATTAAGGAATCTTAAATGTTTACACTAAGATATTGAAAAATCTACAAAAAGAATTTTGCAGTTGTATTAATGAAGTACTTTACTGAAGCTTTTAACAAAATTCATGAGAATTTTGTTCCTAAAATGCCTTGTTCTTCCAGGAAAATTCTAAATATAACATGGCAGTCTTTAGCTTAGAGTATCATTGTGATTTATATTAAGTTTCAAAATATCAAAGTTACTCAAAAAGATGGTTTTATCCAGATAGATTTAGTAAGTCATTTAAAGCCATGATCCTGAAAGTGGTGTCATTCCTTTCAGCTGCTTTTAGGATTGTCTGCCCAAAGAATTGCTCTCCTAATGGTGCCTGTACTCTGGGGAATTGTGAAGTTTCAGGTACTTCAGATAGAAGTCAAACTGGTGGGAATTCCTTGGTTTTCTTCTTTCTGCTTTCTTCTTTGTGACAAAAAAAAAGTAGGGTTAACTACTGTTTCCTTCAGTTTAATTATTTGATCCCACTTTTTGCCGCTAACACCAAAAATACAATCTCTTTAATTATTGGGGGGGGGGTTACAGTGAGCAAAGAGGCATTAGTGTGAGAGATTACAGAAGCAAGAGTTGTTCAGTTCAGAAGATGATGAACCATTATCACTAATAGTTATTGCCTTATTGACAATCACTTATTGGTTAACTATTAATACACCAAAGTCATAGTATAGCTTTATCTTATCAAATGAGTTTTCATGGACTTCCCAGAGAAAGCACAGGTAAAGCAGTCTTTGTAATTGTACTGCAACAGTAAGGGAACTTTTAAATTTCTTCAGATAAGCATGTCCATGTGCCAGCATAATCTGTTTCAATAGACTTGTTTGTTGGAAATATACATTATTAACTTATTTGGCTAATAATTTAGTATTACTGGGGAGAAAAACAAACATTTACCTTGGTTTCCCTTTTGGGTCTTACATGAAAATTTTTTGTGCTCTGGTATGATTTCAATATTCCACTTCATTTATCTTTATCCTGAGTAAATGAATAGTAGAGGTGGGGTTCAGGTCATTAAGAAATAAAATTTTAAATGAACACCAGCTTCAATATTTCATATAGCCACTTCATTCCATGTGCTTGGGAAGCTTGGAGTCATCGTTACTTATGAGAATGTACAAAATATCAAAACAAACAAGCTAAAGATTCTAGACCTCAAAATGCCACAATCTAGCTTCATTCACTCTGAACAAGTTTGATCCCTGTCTTGAGATTTTTCTTTGTTTGAGATTCTTGGTCCCTTTTTCAGACACAAATAAGGATCCTTAACTTTATTTATTTTTTTAAAAGGAATTTCTGCATACATAAAAACTACAAAGGGATGATAATAAGAAAAATAGATCTTTATTTTCACTGAAACAAAAATGATATTTGTATATTTCTATAGTTCTTTACAGCTTATATAGCACTTTTCTTCACCACCCTTTCTTTCAGTCCATAGAAGTATCATTCTTCTCATTTTACAATTTGAAAAAACCAGAATTAGAAATAAGGACACTTATCCAAGATCTTATAGCTAATATAATAAATAATACTGATTTGAGATTTAAACCCAGGTTTTTATCCAACTGTTTTCCTTGATCCTTACCTAAGTAAATATTAAGTATTCAATTTTTCTTTTTCCAATGATCCCTAAAAATTGGGAAGGTCGGGTGCTTTGGGAAGTATTTGTCATAATCGAACTGCTTTACTGAAGGATTAATATAAATAATTAAAAGTACCTGATTCTCTCCAAGAATCTTCAGATCTTTGAGATGATAAACTGTTTGCTTGAGGGCTATTTTAAGGTTTTTCCTTTCTTTTTTAAGCCAAGACAGCCTTTAGCCTGATTGTGTTTACTGTAGTTGAAATGACAGCTGAATTTACCCTATTACTTTTCTGACTGTGATAAGATGGGATAATTAAGTTATTGTTTTTTAAATGGTTGTTATTAGACTTGAAAGTTAATGTTGTGTTAGCTTAAGTAAAGTTTGCACCTTGTTGCTATCATATCCTTCCTTATTCCTAGATGAAGATTAAACAATAGATGGAATAGCTTCAGGAAAGCAATAGTTAATCTTCTACTTCATAAAAATAAAAATATTCCATTTCTGAAAGTAACTTGGTATACTAGACAATAGATTAATGTATTCTCAACCCTGATGTGTAGGTTTGTATTTCTTTAGATGCCTGCCTTTACCTACCTTACAGGGCCATTAGGAAGAAATTTCATTTGTGTTTGTAGGAATTTTGGTTATCTTTATTTTAGTGCAAGGCTACCAGTGGTAATGACAAAAATACTTGACATTTCTTACTTTCTCAGAGAATTCATGTCCTAAATTTGTAAGTAAATGGTTAGCCAATCATCAAGATAGGTTTTTAACCTCAGCTTAAAATAATTGGTGTGTTGCTACTCTATTAAACTTGATAGAAGGTAGGATCAATTCTTAAACATGAATTCACATCAGTCTGTTAACTTTAAACTACAGTCATCTGATTTATTAGATGCCCCTGTTTTAAGAAGGATAAATGTATTTAAATATAAATAAGCCAGCTGCAATTAAATTTTTTTTGGTTAATTTTTCCCTTGAAGCATTAAGTTTAAAAAAATAGGGGGGGCGGTGTTTGGAGATAAAAGGTATTGAGGTTGATTTGTATCAAGGTATAGTGATAATGACTGGGATCTAGGTTCCTTTAAAATAAAGCTGATCTTGGCTTTGAGGTATTTAACTTTGTTATTAGGAGTTAAGTAGCGTAAGGGCACAGAAAATTTTTCAAGTCCCAATGATGAAAAAATTGGATTCTCATTGTTTTGGTAAAGAATTTAGAGGAAGAGGCTATAAGGCTAGGGCTTTATTCTAAGCTTTATTAATATCTTGCCTAAACTTTGTATTTCCCCTGGCTTTTAATTTATATTGATAAAATAAATTGAGTGAATACCAAAATGAAGCTCTCTCAACTGTACAAGTTCTTCAAAAGCCATATCCCTATGCCCGTTTCATTTCTAGCTCTACTAACAAATTTCTATCCTTTTCATTCATGGTTCCTGCAGTAGGAACTGTGTGTACAGAGTTATAGTAAGGGATATTGTAATGCTACCTTTTATAAATAGATTTAAATGCCAGAAAATTCTTTTTTGTAATAGGTCATGTTTTTGTGAGGCCTTTAAAAAAACCCTCTGGTGGGTATAATTTTGAAATCTTGCTTGGAATGCACACATGCCTTGTTCCCTTATGTTGCTGAATAAAAGTGACACCCTGTTAGGAGTCTATGCCAAGCTTTTGCAGCCTTTTAAATATAATTTCTTCTACACGTAGTCATAGGATTTTAGAGTTGGAAGGGATGGTAGAGGCCATCTAGCCTAACCCCCTTTTATAGAGGAGAAAACTGAAGTCCGGAAAGGTTAATTGCTTATGGAACAGAATTCAGGTCAAACTTGGATTCTCTGAATGCAGATCTAAAACTGTTTTCATTTCTACTAATTTATCTTGGGAAAAAATTACTTGGTTGTGAAGCTGCATTATTGGGAGCACATGGAGTAATAGGATGGGCCATTACATGTCCAGAGGAAGGGAAGATTGCATTTTTATTATTATACTATTATATATTAATTCTTAACTCACTCAGAAATCCTTAGTTTTATTATGGATATTGCAATCCTTCTTGCCTTAGTTAAATGAATTATAAGTTGCTACAGATTCTCAGGAGTCACAGGTAACTTAGAATTTTTGAAAACTAGTAGGATGGGGCAGCTAGTTGGTGTAATGGATAGAGTACCAGCCCTGAAGTCAGGAGGATCTGAGTTCTGTCACTTAATGCTTCCTGGCTTTGAGACCCTGGGCAAGTCACTTAACCCCAATTGCCCCAGGGCGGGGGCGGGGCGAGGCTGGTAGGATTTGGTAGAGCTAGCAATGTGCCACAATATAATATTAAAGAACCTCATTGCATAAACAGAACTTAAGGTGACTTTTCTTAAAAATCTTCTTTTAAATTGCATATAACTCAGTCTGCTGCCATGGAGTCTTCCTGTTATCTCTCCTCAGACAAAATATTTTTTAATTGTGTTGATTCTGTCACTGTTTCTCACACTATAGGTTGCCAACTCCCAATCACTATTCAGGAAAATAATAGTATTGACACAAGATGTTAAGCAATGTAGTCATACTCCCTACCTGCTACTCTTGCCCTATTTCAGCTGAATATTCTCTAATGTTCTTGAATATTTAGGAAACTGCCTAATTAGCAAACAAGTACAGTAGATAAACCCAATATTTCTAGTTATTTGACTGTATTATCAGTAAACTAAGTGACATCCTTGGCTCCAAGGCAGGTAAAGTACTTTACCAGTGTGACAACTAAGGTGAAAAGTAACCAATAAGCTACAAATATAGAGCCTGTGAATTACGGTTGAAATTGCCACTGCTTAGCCATTACCTATGTCTTTTTGACTGAATTTCACCAAAAGAATCAAATCCATCAGAGGAAGAGAAGGTATATCATAGAGAAGTAGTGGAAATATCAGGGATCTATTTGTGGAGGCTGACAGTACAGAGTTTAATTTGGGTGGTTCTAGGTAATAAGGTGTATTTTTTTCCATCTGTACTTAACAATAAGAAAAGACATTTCTATTCATCATTTAATTCAACCTAAAGAAGAACACCAAGATAAGGTTTTGTGGCCAGAATATCAGTGCTTGCCAATGTATAGATTTGCCGAAATCCTAAAAGAACTTGCTTAGTTCTTCAAAATTTTGACTTAATGAGTTAAGCACCAGGAACTAGTTAAATATGAAAAATTTTAAAATATCTTTAATTGAATTTTGGTAGACACTTAGGATTCTTGGTGTTTCTTATAGAAGAAAATATATGAGTGTTTTATAAAAGCTTTCTTGAATATTACTCTTAGACTGTTAGTTTCAGTTATCATGCTGACTCTAGGATATGTATTGGAAATATTTGCTATTTCTCCATGAAGTAGAGATAAGCAGTACTATCAGTCCCTCGAGCAAATTTCAGTTTCTAAGGTAAATTGATATTTGCATGGGACAGACCAAAATCCTGGTAGCTTGATTTGGCTAGGAAATTTTTGATTTGGGCAGAGCTGAAAAATATAGAAGCTCTTTTTCTCCTTGGATTTCAATCATGCTCTGTGATTATTGATGAATATTTTAAATTCACTCTAATTAGCCTACAACAGTTTTCATATTTCCTATGAATGTCCCATAAAGGAGCTTCTCTGACTGCCAAGAAAACCCCAGAAAGTATCAGGATTAGTTTATTTGGACTAATAAGAAATCAAACTAAGATTTTCTTTTGGAAGATCATTTAATTTTAGATTATTTTTGACAAAAGTTTAATAAATGAGTAAAATTTATCTTTACAGTGTTGGTTCTGAGCTTATATACAACTGCAAAAACATTTATTTGCAGCGCAAGTGACTTAGTCTTCTTTCCATAGAGGGCTAATACTAAAAAAAAATTATTTTAACTTATTAAGTAGTCAAGAGACTTTGTATTTTAGAGTTTAATGGCTATTATTATGCAGGTTTAACTTTATATGTTTTTCAAATGGTGATTGTTACATAACATTGTTCATTATGTTGTCCAACTTTAGTTTAATTTTCATGATATAATCAAGAGAATTTAGAATCTGAGGGCTTGGATTCAAATCTTGGCTGCAACACTTACCTCTTATGTAATGTTAGGCAAGTCATTTAACTAACTTGGGCTTTCCATTCTCAAATTATAATATGAGGAATTTGGTCTGAGGTCCCTTCTGGACTTTATCAGGCATTTTAAAATTCACATAATTTGAATCAAGTTTCTGAATCTCCACTTATTATTTCAAACTCATTTTAACAAAATTTTGGGTTTAAATTATGAAATAGTTCAAACTTTAATAAAAAAAAGTTACATTAAAGTATTGACTATAATGCCTATATAATATATTAAAGCATGCCTGGAAATTGAAGTTTAAAAGAATACTTTTTAGGGAGGGTTGTTACCCTAGCATTTGGAATAATCTGCTCTCATGCTAGGTTTTCCTTAACCTAACATCTCTCCTCTATTCTCCCATCTTTTACCTCCCACATCTTCTTCCTTTTTAAAGAAAAAACAGTTTCTTTAGTTTTTGCCTATCTTCCCAAAAATACCCCAGGTCTATCCTGGGGTAATGCACAAGCGTGCATTGGACTTCCTGAACAACAAAACTAATTTCCTTTGGTGTCTCCAGTGTCTAAGAAATAAGAGTTAGGGCCTCTCAAGAATTTTGCTATCCATCAAAGAGTAATCTCTCACTTAAGACAGTTGCTCCTTACCTCTTGACTTTGAGTTCATCACAGTTGGGTTTTTTTTGTTTTGTTTTGTTTTGTTTTGTTTTCAAAATTAACAGGTGAACTGAGATTTAGAAAGAACTGGATTTATAATCATTACAGTTCAAATGTGTCTGCTTCACTCAGTAAATCTTCATTTTCCTCTCATGGTTAGAAACTTTAAACCAAAATGAAACATTATTAAACTAGTAGGTTTGGGGGATACTTGTTCTAATTCCCTATTCAGTCCAAACTAGATGCCTACATCTGCCTTTTTCCCAGATTCTTCATAGTGTTCGTGATTCCAGCAAGAGGCATTAGGTACAGCATATAATGAAAATTGTATGTATTTTAACTAACTTTAAAAAAATTTTTCCCAATAGAAACTATGTTCCAACTTCCTGTCAACAACCTTGGCAGTTTAAGAAAAGCCCGGAAAACTGTGAAAAAAATACTTAGTGACATTGGTTTGGAATACTGTAAAGAACATATAGAAGTAAGTATTGCATATTGTGCCACCTTTTATTTTAAAATATAAATGGTTGGAACAGTTATTTTGGCAGCTGTTAGGGAATTTTAATTCTTTATTATTGTTGGTATCTTTAAAAAAAAAAAAAGTCATTTCCAACATAACCTCTTTCTCCTTCCTACATTAAACTTTCCTTTGTAACAAAGATTAACAGGTAAGCAAAGCCAACTGATAAAGAAACTAAAGATAATATATGAAACATTCCGTAGTTATAGTCCTCCCTCTCTACCAGAAGAATGTGTATCATCTTCTGTTCTCTCAAAACCAAGATTGTTTATCACAGTTAAGTATAGTGCTATAGACTTTTATAGTTGTTGGGTGTTTTTTAATTGATGCTTTGTAATCACTGAATATTGATCTCTTAGTTCAGCAAAGAAAATACTGCTTCATACAGGTCATCTTTGTTGTTCTGACTTCTTCATTCATTTTTTTTATGGTAAATGCAGTTATGTTCTACAGTTTGTTCAGCCATTCCCCAGTTGATGAACTCTCACTGTTTCCAGTTTTTTGCTACTACTGCAAAGAATTCTATATATTTTTTTGTATATGTGGAATCTTTTTGACATTGACATCCTTAAGATTTAAGGGCAGTTCATTTTCATAAATGTTTTATGATACTTTTTAAAGTTTTGCTGTCACTTTCCAAAATTCATGCTCCTACCACCACTCACACTCTTCTAACAAAAAAAATGTGGTTAATTAACAGATAAACAATTGACCAATCCTTGACAGTGTGTAACTCAAATTCCACCCCTTCTTCTTAGAGGATAGAAGTTTGTGAATGAACACTATGGGAGCTTTCACCTGTATTCCTTCCAACCTGGTGACTCCCTGCTTCTGAGGGATTCATCATATTGATGAATTTAACACAGACACCCAGTTGGTTTAGTCCATTGTAGTTTAGAACCCAGCTTTAGCCTAGCCAGAAGGAGGGATTACAATTGTGTACCATCGTGCCTGGCTCATTCACATTTTCTTTCTTCACAATACACTAACAAATTCCTTACCACAATTTGTTCAAACCTTCCCTAAATCAATTAGGTACCCACTTTTTTTTTTTTCCTTTTTTGGAGTTTTTGCTGTTAAAAAGTATTGCTTGAATATGTTAGTGTACATGGGGCCTTTCTTCCGCCTTGATCTCCTTGGAATATAAGTGTATTCGATTTTTATATAGGGAATTGAATCTCTGCTGCAGGTAACATCATGGAAATACGTAGGATCTTTGCAGTCATTTCTTGATTAGCTTTAGCTAGCATATGTTCCCTGAATTATTAGATGTGGAGAATTTAGAGACATTATAATTTGTATGTAGATTCCTCCCCCTGAGAATTGAAACCAGATTGTAGCAATATTTGTTGGACCTTTGACCCAGCACAGCAGTAGACAAGTCTTAACAGTTCTGTTATTTTAATGGTGAGTTATCAGTAAAGGGCCACTATTTCCAAAACAATTTATAAAAACATGTGAAATGATGAAGTAGATTTTGTGGGGAAGAAGGGAGTCAAGCATGGTTTTTCCTGAAACCTATTAATAAATAACATATAAATAGTAGATACAGGTGCTTCTCAAGTGTGTGATTATGTTTATTATATTTCATGTGTGGAAATAGGTCCTTTAAATCTACAAAGAACCAGATAGACCTCCTTGGGAAGGGGGGGAGGGGGGATAAAGGTGGAAGGGATAGAATATTCATATCCA
>JAJPUD010000502.1:613586-680518 GCA_023553655.1 Myrmecobius fasciatus
GGGGGGGAGGGGGGATAAAGGTGGAAGGGATAGAATATTCATATCCAATAGAATTGATTTTGGAGTGTAAATATCAAAATGCTTATAGCTGGAATTTTATTTGTACCTTCTGTAATTGTTACATATTGCTTTGTAAACTAGTTATTTGTGAACGTTTGTACTATGCTATATATATTCTAAGCTCTAAGGAACCTTGTCTTATTAATTTTTTTTATCCCCCATAGCACCACAAAACTTTTAATATGAGCTCTTAAATGATCGTTCAAAAAGGAATAAGATATTTTTATGAGATATATGTTGTTTTACACACACAAACACACATAGATGGAATTTTTCATCCACATTTTTTGCACAGGTAGTCTTTAAGAATCCATTTTGATAATGTTGAGAAGAACTGATAAAATGATTTCCTCTATCAATAGATTTCTATAGACTAATGCTCTGTTGGTCAACATAGCAGTTTTAGTACTTCCCCACTGTCTCCTTTTCATCAGTCAGCCAAATTCAGTTCCATAAAGCATTCTCCTGTTTTTTAAGAAAATATGTTTTTCTAAAAAAAACACTCCTACATATGTATATTGAATGAACAGTCTTTCTGTTTTCAGAAATCTAACTTGGGGAGAACCTTTTATTATGAAACTAAAATTTAGGGCTTATTTTCATGAAAGAAATACATTAAATTGTAAAATCTAGAATATAGAGAAATAACAGGTAAAAAGAACTATAATGAAAAATGCTTTGCATTTATGCATTGATTATGACATAAGATTTTTGGCAGTTTCCTTGAATAGCTCACTGACTTTGGAAAAGTCTGGTTGAAAAAGAGTATATTATATCATCAATTTGAGGAATGGCTAAACAAGTTATGGTATACAAATGTAAAAGAATATCACTGTGCCACAAGAAACAACAAATATCAAGAATTCAGAGAATTCCCAGTAAAATAAGCAGAACCATGACAAACAATAGCATAAAATAACTATAATGTTGTAAACAGAAAACAAAAAAAGGAAAAAACATTAATTTTAAAACCACGCCTGGCCCCTGAGAAGAATTGATAAATGCTTCTCCCTCTTTTTACAAAGGAGGGGGGACTATTTATTGAATGTTACATATACTATCAACCTCCATGCTTTGATTTGTGTTGTTGAACTGCATTTTACTTTTTCACAAAGGATTGCTCACAGGTTGAAGATGTAAGGGAGGTGAAGAAATTCAGAAATAAAAGATATACACTTAAAAAAATTTTTAAAGAATATTTTGAGGCTGTTTGCCTTTTTAATATTTCATAGAATGTTCTACCTGAAGCATACAAGCAGTAGCTTTTCCCCTGTCCTTGGTTTTTGAAAAAGAAGGACATCTTACGCCTTTTCCTATCCCCTTTAGCAAGTAGTTGGCTCTATGTAAGGTTCTGGCCACTATTAATATTATTGGCAATTGTTTCTTTACACTCTGTTTCTCTCTTGCAGGATTTTAAACAGTTTGAACCTAATGACTTTTATTTGAAAAACACTACATGGGAGGATGTAGGATTATGGGACCCTTCACTTACAAAAAACCAGGTAAAGTTAAACCATATTTCCTATTTTCCAAGTTGGGGAGGAACTCTAAATGCGTTTTGTCATCATTCTCATCATTAGGCAGATACAAACAGTGAAAAATATAAGATTTAATTATTTTTAATAAACTAAAATGCAGTGTCATTCATTAGTGGTTTCTAGCTTCAAAGTTTTTATAGGAAAAATCCTATTAGTATAAAATATGTAGCCTGTTTTATTTGTAGTTTGGTATCCCTGCTTTTCTTTGAAATTTAAAAGAGTTTCTTTGACTCTTCTCTGCCACATAAGCCTTTCTTGTTTGTATTACTCAGTGACTCTCCACTTAATATGTTAAGAATTAAGGAAGCAGATGTTTTTTTTTTTTTTTTTTTTGCTGAGGCAATTGGGGTTAAGTGACTTGCCCAGGGTCACACAGCTAGGAAGTATCTGAGACCAGATTTGAACTCAGGTCCTCCTGACTTCAGGGCTGGTGCTCTAACCACTGCACCACCTAGCTGCCCCAGGAAGCAGATGTTTAAATGGAATGACAGTAACTATATGGAGAGAATTTAAAGTGATAACTTATTATTGAGATGCTGGTTATTTCAATTGGAAAGAAACATATATTCTGAGCTCTCCTTACTTGAGATACACTAGTGTAGCTATCTGAATCTTTCATATTAATAATCCAAGTAAGAGTGGAAATTTCCTAGGGATATTAAATATAAAAGAATTCTCTTGTGGGCATGATTTATGATCTCAATCATACACCTTGACATGAGAGGAAGGTTTGAGCTTTGGCAGATAAATGGGTTAATTATTTGATAGTATGTGCATTCCTGAAGGGAAAAAAAACAATCTCCCCAAGCATGTTTTTGGCTTTTTGTTGTTGTTTTTTATCCTCAGCAAAGGACTGGTTAGCTACACAACTGTCAAGGACGAAAATAACAAAAGTTTGTCTCATTCTCCTGTTTAATTTCAGTACACTCTGAAGTACTGTTGTCTTTAGCACCGCTCTCAGCACAGTTTGTAAGAAGTTTTTATTTAATTACTTACTTTGAATCAAGCAGCTATCACTCCACTAGTTCTTCTGAAGGTACTTCTTAAAAAAGAGCAACAAAACTTTGAAGGAAAACCAACTCTTCAAATTTTTTTCCCCCTTAAATATGCAGAGTCTTGGAATATCCTTTTCATCAGAGAAAAGGGAAATGGGTAGTTAGGTTTTTTGTTTTTCTTTGTTTTGGAAGAGTAGTCTCCTATGAATTATACTCCGTGGTAGCAATTGTAAAAGACAGTTCTTTATATCTTTCTATAATTATCTAATTGCACTAAAATGCTTTGGGGTTAGAATTGTACAGTAACCTTAGAGCCCTACTATTTAGGACACTAATTGAAGATAATTTCACTCTTACTTTTTTTGTGTCACAACTCCTTCTAAAGTTTTAACATTTTGTTCTCCCATTAATTTGCTTCTGATTTGACTAAAATCAACAAAGTTCAGAAATGTGATTCTGTTCCCATCCAAACTTACTAAAAGATTTATAGCAATAAAAAATTGATTAATTTTTAATTGTATTGATACGATGCCATGAAATATCAAATAAAAACTTTCCTATTTTGTTTTTAAACTTACAAATTCTGATTTAGAGAAATAGCACTGAAAAAGCATGAATATAAATAACTCTGAATACCTAAAAATGATATTTGGTGAAATAAGCAGAACCATGAAAACAACATGACCTCCTATTGCTTAAGGATATTTTTAAGTGCATAACATTACACCTCCAGCTTAAAAGAGCATTTTCTTGTGGCTTTATTGAAGTGATGGAGGAATAGGCTAGGAAACCCTTAGATTATGTTTTTCTACATCCTTTTTGTTTCATAAATGTCATTTGGTCAAGCATTCCCATATCCTAATCTTTTGTTTTCTTTCTTTAAGGACTATCGGACAAAACCGTTTTGCTGTAGTGCTTGTCCATTTTCCTCAAAGTTCTTTTCGGCCTACAAAAGTCACTTCCGGAATGTTCATAGTGAAGACTTTGAAAATAGAATTCTCCTTAATTGTCCCTACTGTACTTTCAATGCGGACAAAAAGACCTTGGAAACGCACATTAAAATATTTCATGCTCCAAATGCCAGTGCACCAAGTGGCAGCATCAGCACTTTTAAAGATAAAAACAAACATGATAGCCTTAAACCTAAGCAGGCTGACAGTGTAGAACAAGCTGTTTATTACTGTAAGAAGTGCACTTACCGAGACCCTCTGTATGAAGTAGTTAGAAAGCACATTTACAGGGAACATTTTCAGCATGTTGCAGCACCTTACATAGCAAAGGCAGGTGAAAAGTCTCTTAATGGTGCGGTTCCATTAAGTTCAAATACCCGAGAGGAGGGAAGTATTCACTGCAAGAGATGCCTTTTTATGCCGAAATCCTATGAAGCTTTAGTACAACACGTTATTGAAGATCATGAACGTATAGGCTATCAGGTGACAGCAATGATAGGGCATACCAATGTAGTGGTTCCAAGATCCAAACCATTGATGCTAATTGCTCCAAAACCACAGGAGAAAAAGCCTATGGGACTCCCACAAAGAGTTGGTTCCCTTGCCTCTGGAAATGTCCGATCTCTTCCATCACAGCAGATAGTGAATCGACTCACTATACCAAAGCCTAATTTAAATTCTTCTGGAGTCAATATGATGTCTAATGTCCATCTCCAACAGAATAATTATGGAGTCAAATCAGTAGCCCAGAGTTATGGTGTTGGTCAGTCAGTGAGACTAGGTTTAAGTGGTAATGCACCTGTGTCCATTCCTCAGCAGTCACAGTCAATGAAACAATTACTGCCGAGTGGGAATGGGAGATCTTACGGTCTTGGCTCAGAGCAGAGGTCGCAGGCACCAGCAAGATATTCACTTCAGTCTGCCAATTCATCTTCTCTTTCATCAAGCCAGTTGAAGTCATCCTCTCTCTCTCAATCGCAGGCAGCCTCTAGAGTATTAGGTCAGTCCAGTTCAAAACCTGCTGCTGCTGCTGCTGCTACAGGCCCTTCTTCAGCAACCAATACTTCATCAACACAGAAATGGAAAATTTGTACAATTTGTAACGAGCTATTCCCTGAAAATGTCTACAGTGTTCATTTTGAAAAGGAACATAAGGCAGAGAAGGTGCCTGCAGTTGCTAACTACATAATGAAAATACACAATTTCACGAGTAAGTGTCTATATTGTAATCGCTATTTACCCACTGATACTTTGCTTAACCACATGTTAATCCATGGTCTTTCTTGTCCATATTGCCGTTCAACTTTTAATGATGTTGAAAAGATGGCTGCTCATATGCGAATGGTTCATGTTGATGAAGAAATGGGACCCAAAACTGATTCCACTTTAAGCTTTGATTTGACATTGCAACAGGGTAGTCACACTAACATACATCTTCTTGTAACCACGTACAACCTGAGAGATGCCCCAGCTGAATCTGTAGCTTATCATGCCCAGAATAATCCCCCAGTCCCCCCAAAGCCACAGCCAAAAGTTCAGGAAAAGGCAGATATCCCTATAAAAAGTTCACCTCAAGCTGCAGTACCCTATAAAAAAGATGTAGGTAAAACACTTTGTCCTCTATGCTTTTCAATCCTGAAAGGACCCATCTCTGATGCACTTGCACATCATTTACGGGAGAGACATCAGGTTATTCAGACGGTTCATCCAGTTGAGAAAAAGCTCACCTACAAATGCATCCATTGCCTTGGTGTGTACACTAGTAACATGACAGCTTCAACAATCACACTGCATCTGGTTCACTGCAGAGGTGTTGGAAAAACCCAAAATGGCCAAGATAAAACAAATGCTCCCTCTCGGCTCAATCAATCTCCAGGGCTGGCACCCGTGAAGCGTACTTATGAGAACATAGAATTTAATTTGCTGAAAAAGAGAAAGTTAGATGATGAGGTAGATACACCCTCCATCTTTGAAGAGAAACCTGAAGAGCCGGTTGTCTTAGCTTTAGACCCCAAGGGTCATGAAGATGATTCTTATGAAGCAAGAAAAACGTTTCTAACAAAGTATTTCAACAAACAGCCCTATCCCACTAGAAGAGAAATTGAAAAATTAGCTGCCAGTTTATGGTTATGGAAGAGTGACATTGCTTCTCATTTCAGTAATAAAAGGAAGAAATGTGTCAGAGATTGTGAAAAGTATAAACCTGGTGTGTTACTAGGTTTTAACATGAAAGAACTAAACAAAGTTAAACATGAGATGGATTTTGATGCCGAGTGGCTATTTGAAAATCATGATGAAAAGAATTCTAGAGTCAATGCTAGTAAAACTGTTGACAAAAAGTTAAATCTTGGGAAGGAAGATGATAGTTCTTCTGATGGTTTTGAAAATTTAGAAGAAGAATCCAATGGAAGTGGTAGTCCTTTTGATGCAACTTTTGATGTTGAACATAAAATTCCTAATGATAACATGGTGGATAACCCAGAAGAAAACATTACCAAAATAACTACTGGGGACACTTTAGAATCTGAAGATAAGATAGACCAAAAAGATGAAGAAGATTCAAAATATGGAGATAGTCATTCTACAGAGGAACCAACAAAACTAATACATGATGCCTCTGATAGTGATGTTGATCAGGATGATCCTGTTGAATGGAAAGATGGTGCTTCTCCATGTGAAAGTGGGCCTGGTTCTCAACAGGTATCTGACTTTGAAGACAATACATGTGAAATGAAACCTGGAGCATGGACTGATGAATCATCCCAGAGTGAAGATGCTGGGAGCAGTAAACCAGTGGCTGAAACGAAAGGTGCATCAGAAAGTGATGAAGAGCAGGTGAAATGGAAGAATAGTTCCTATGGAAAAGTAGAAGAATTTTGGTCCAAGGACCAGTCACAGTGGAAAAATGCATCTGAAAATGAGGAAAGTTTATCCAACCCACAAATGGAATGGCAAAATAGCACAATTGACAGTGAGGATGGAGAGCAGTTTGATAATATGACTGATGGTGTTGCAGAACCAATACATAGTAGCTTAACTGGTGTAGAGCTGAGTAGCCAACAAGCATAAACTGCCCTATTTCCCAAGCATTGGTGGTAGGCTGTATTCTGTAACTGTTGGATCTTTGCATTTCAGTGTGACTTCTAAGCTTAATTCAACTGGTACTGCCTTTTGAGTGCTAGGTCAACTGACTTCAGTGGTTGATGTGTAGCCACTCCTATTCCAGTGGTTGTTTCTGAGTATGCTGTTGGCTAATCTTGCTTTAGAATCTGCTGTGGCAAGCACAGTAACTTAATGTGAAAAACCAATACGCTGGTGGCTCCGGAATGCACATGAGGAAAAGCAGAGACTTATTTTATCTGCATTCTCAACACTTATTTCACTCTGTATATGTTCAGTTGTATGTCCTTTTAAACCATTACCTTTATTCACATGGTAGTATAATAGGTCCAACATATGAGCTACCAGTTCAATGTGTATAGTAGACTCTGGGGAAAATTGATTTTTTTTTCATTTATTCATTCTGAATAGTTAAAATATGTATATTTGTACAGTCTTTTAGACCTATTCAAGTGACGCTTATGATATTGTTATTGTGTACCCATCATAGATTTGTTTCTCTTTTTTAGTGTTGCCCTGCTGTGTAATAAACGCTGTATCTAGTTTATCTAGCAAAAGCTTGAACCTGCTATAGTATGAACTTTTGACAGACTTAGTTTTTGCACATAATCTTGTACAATCTCAAACCAGAGGCCAGCAACATTAAAAAAAAATTATATCTGGACTCTATTGTATTATAGAATTTTCTTGTTCTGAATATCCTCAAAATTACAGCCAACAAACTGGTATTTCAGATCCATTTTCTGAAATCTTTTAAGCTAAAATCACATGCAAGAAACAAGTTTGCAGCTAATTTTGACACCTTTTAGAACTGTATAAAAGTGTATTGTGTTGAGGCAGCAAACAAACTTGAGTGCTGCATTTTGGATATTTAGTTTTATCTTTAGTTACACACCAACATGGTGTATTCATTTATACCATCTAATATATGACACACTGTTGTAGTATGTATAATTTTGTGATCTTTATTTCCCTTTGTATTCATTTTAAGCATCTAAATAAATTGCTGTATTGTGCTTAATGTAAACATTGGCTTTATTACAAATAACAGTGCTTTGTACACTTGTACTTTGTGACATTGGAGGCCACTGAACCACAAGCATATGTAACTACCAGCGCCTTGTAGAAAACCAAGGCCTGCCATTTGTGAAAGATGATATTGCTGATCTTGCAGACTTACAGATTTCTGTTACAAATCCTTATATTACTCTTTCATTGCTATGATGGAAATCCTTGGGTTTTTAAGTTTATCTTTTGTCAAGCAGCAAGGCTGCCTTTGTGTAAATGTCCCTAATAAAAAAGGGTATGTGCACAAGTTGGGAATAACTCAACTTGTAGACAGAATCTTAGTTCAGTGGTGTTCTGTCTTCCCTTAAGTGTATGTTGTTTTTTTCTGTTTGTTTTTTTTTTTTTTCATTACAAGGTAGGAGCAATATTAATAAGTGAATTTCATAACTTTGGAATTGCTGGAATTAAAATTTTGGGTTGAAGCAGTAAGCAGTAGTGATTACAATTTCATCCCCATAACTGACTTGTGATCTGAAATCAAGTCACTTTACCTGAAGAAAAACCTACAAGTTGTTTCTAAGTGGGATGTTCTACAAGTTTATTTTAGTTTTTATTTAGTTCGTGTCCCCCCCAAAAAAAAATGCATTTCAATCTATAAGTAGATTTTTATCTATTAAAGTTTAGAGAAAAACAGTGTTTAAAGGATCCATAATTATTGGTTTGCCTATTTCCTTCACCAATAGCTGTGACCAAAAATTTTTGCCAATTTGCTGACAAGCTTCTTTTAACTTTAACTCAGCTGGTTCTTCAGCCTGGTGCATCATTTAATCTGCATGGGAAGCTGTTCTAGTTGAGTAGGGCCTGCCCAAACTTGTCTTCTGCTGGCAGAAGCTTCAAAAAAGCAATGTGGAAGCATCAGAGTAGGAAAGGTTGAAGAGAAAACTTTTTGCACCAAAAAAGTGGACTGTCTTCAGATAAATCTAGATTCTGAAGATATCCATCCTTCCTCTGCCCCCTTCCTCCTCCAGAAAAAGTCCCTGCTCACAAGGAATTTGCTCCTGAGTATACAATTTGAACAGTAGAGCATGAGTCTTAGGGAAAGATCAGGGAAGGCTTCTCAAAGGAGGTGGCCCCTGAGCGGAGTTGAAAATAGAAATTCTGATAGGTGAAATGAAGAAGGAACCTCTTCTGGGTATGAGTTTTTTTCATATTATGCAGGCTGTAGGTAGAATATGGAGGTCATTATAACTAATAATCCATTTTGGCTAGAAAGAAATGAAGTAACATGAAAGGAAGCTTGAAATATGGCAGATTTTTGGAGTTCCAAAAATTCTGGTCTGAAGGTGACTGATTTATCTTTTCTGTAGAACAATCATGGTTTTTTTTACCCAAAATTTGACTAACAAACAACTTTTTCATTTCTCCATTATTGGTGACTAATGTATTTGGGGAAGCTCTGGGTAAGGGAGTTTAAAAAGGAGGTTTATGTAATTCAGTCAGTTGTGTTTCTATCTTCATTAAGCCATGGAATAAAATGTGAAATAATTAAATTGTGACAAATAGAATGCTGCTCAGTGTGAAAAGGATTCTCTGAGGTCATTTTAAAGACTGGATTCTGAACCGCTTGGATGTACAAAAAATTTAGCTATGTTATTTGATATATGAAAATCTCTTTGTTGACCTGTCAGCACATATCACTCTATTCCTGCCACTGACTTTCTCCATCTTTGGGTCAAAAATCACAAAATCTTGGCCACTGCTAACAGATTTTGGAATTGAAAATTCCTAACATTTGTGAAACAAAGGGAGAGGCAATAGGTTTGTATTAAATGCTATTTCTTTTCATTAAATGTGTAACTTTGGGCACCTCTCTTCCACTGAAAAATAAAGGGATTGAACAGTCCTTTATAGAGGGACCAAATGTGGTGCAGAGAATACCAGACTGACAGCTAAGATGAGGTGGGTAGAGGTCCTGGTTCTGCCTTTAACTAGCTATTTAACATGTGGAAGGTCACTTCATTTCTCTGGTTGGCATTTGTTTCTTTTCTCTAAATGGAGAACATTGGACTCTATCCTTATTCCAGTTATAAAATTCTTTGATTTGCTTGACCTTTGTAATTCTTTATATTCCATGGCCTCCATCATCAATTTTTCCCCCTAATTACATTAAACTAAAATAGATTTAGCTTTCTGAATATAAAGATTCTTTGATATAAAGATTGGGGAGGAGAAGAGAAAAAACCTTAAGGAAAGAGTTTTGTAGTTGAACTGCAATACATCCTTTTATTAATAGTCATAATAAGTGAAGCAAAATAATTATCTCAAGCTTGTACTATCCCCTTTAGATTGGGTCAACATCTTTCAGTATCTGGAACATCAAACTGATAGCTGCTCCTAGAAATAAAAGGGTTTTCCCCTACATTATTTATTAGGATTTACACTTAAAATAGTATAAACACTATACTTGCTGTTGCTGACTCTGTAGCAGAATGTGACAGCTGTGTATGTTGAAAAGCCATCTGGGAGGCTAAGAATTGAAAGCAAATTCTGTCCCTGAGACTTTGCTGTAAAGAGAAAAAGAAGGATGAGACAGCTGCATGACTGCTTGATACCTCTTTTCAGCCTGTCCTTAAAGCTGGCTTTGGGGGAAAAGAACTAGATTAATCTAAACCCTCCGCTCCCTGGAGAAAGAGCAATTGAGCTAACCCTAGAGCCAGGCTCTTCTACCCTTAATAAGCCATAAGGATCTTTTTGACTCCCTGTTCAAGACCTAAGTGGCACCATGATGGAGTAAAATGTGGATTAAAATTGTGTTGGTCTTATAAGATTTGAAGTAAATATGATAGAGTAGCTTTTTTCAAGTATTAGGAAGTGTCGTGAAGGAGGTAAGAAGGAAGGGATTAGACTTGACCAACTTGGCCCCAAAGGGCAGAAATAGAAACAACTTCAGAGAAGCAAAGACCAGGGGAAAGGTTAGAAACTCTGAAATGTATGAAATATCTGTATAAAATTGTATATCTATCCAAATTTTATAAGATTGAAAACCCCATCAAAGAAAAAAAAATTGAGACTTCCCTAATACAAAAAGGAGGACCAAAAAAATTTTACATAGATTTTTCACATCACAATGGCACTGCACCTCTAACCCCAATGATGTTGAAGGGATAACTACTCTGTAGCTACTAGAGCTATGTAAGTGTAGTGAATTCCTCTTCACTAAAGGTCTTCCACTAGAGAATGGCCATTAGGGGGATAAGTTGTAACGGGTCAAGTTTGAGTACAGGTTGGAGTAGGTAGTGTCAGAAGTTCCTTCCAATGCAGATTCTGCGAATCTTTATACAGTTCTTTCCCCCTTCTGGCTCTCATTTTTCCTCATTAAAATGCAGGAGTTGAATTAGAGGGTTTTTAGAATTTGAAGACCCTTTAAGTTCTAAATCTACAAGCCAATGAATGAAGGTATGTGCTCTGTTTCACCAATTTATTCGTCACTTACTATGTGAAAGTGCTAGAAATACTGAGATGAAACAGTGCTTTGCCTCAGGAATCTTGGAATCTAATGGAAGATATGAGACACACAAGTATGTGTTAAGATAGAATTTGTGTGTTGTGTGTATGAGGAAAGATTTCTGAATTTTAGAATAAGACTGAAAGGGAAGAATTGGCAGCTAAGTTAAATCTTGAAGGATTTCAGTAAGAAGAGATGGAGTGAGTAATACCATCAATATGAAGGAATGACAGTGTAGTATGCATGAGTGTTTTGGACTAGAGTCATATCATTGGAAAGTTTGGAGTCAGAGTGGGTGGCCTCTAATGCCAGGCAAAGAAGTACAGAGTCTGTTTTATTGGCAGTGGAGAATTGGGGGAAAATTTTGAATAGGGAGGTTATGTTTATGAAATTAAAGCACTTGGTCAAAATTTACTAAGATATTCCACATTCAAGAGTAGTAGGCAGATTTATTCACCACGTTTATAAATACAAAGATAGTAAGTTAATATCGGTGTAGCTTATTCTGGCTGATACATATATGGCTGTTTTCAAGCTGATCATTCTTCCTAAATTCTGTGTTGATCAACAAATATTTAGTGCCTGCTATATTCCAGTGCTAAATGCGTGCTGAACTAGGCAGTAGAGACAGAAACAATCTCTACTTGTAGGATCTTGGGAAGATTTTTTCTTCACCATGTAATAGAAAGAACCTTAGGAGCCATCTACTCTAACCACAAATTTTGGAGTTGAAAAAACTGAAGCCCATGAAGGTGTGTCTCCAGGGTTCTTTGCTGTGTACTATATTGTCTTCTTTCAGGGTCTTATCCAACTTTGAAATCCTATATTTATGGACCTTTGACTCAACTTTTGCAGATGAAGTGCTGCAGCCTCTTTTCTTCACAATGAACACATTTCTAGAGATAATGCAATAAGAAAGTCACCGAAGGGACAACTCTCAGCAATCAATCTTGCCTTATTTTAATTTCTGGAGAGTTTTCCTGCCAAAAGAATTCTTCCTAGTTCTCTCCCACCATCTCACCTCTAACTGAGAAGCATCTCCAGGCAACCAAAACAAATAGAGCTTGTAATCCTAAATTTTAAAAATACAATATGACAGAACATTTATTCACTCCCTACTGTGTACAGAGCACTGTGCTGAATGTTGGAGAGATTAAAAAGCTTAAATAAGACAATCACTTCCCCAAAGGAACTTTTATAGTTTTAATGTTAATTAACACAGAACTATGATTTACAATATTGCATGATAAATGTAATAGGATGCAGAATAAAATGTTAGGTGAAGACTGAGGGAGAAGTTTCAAGGAAATCTTTGGGGAGGAGATGGCATTTGATTTGGCTTGTGAAAGTGGGGAACCGTCATGGTCAATAAATATAATAGGAGAAATTTTGATATGTATAAAATTAAAGGTTAAAAAGGGTGTAAGATTAAATATTTTTTGAGTCCAAAAATTGAGTGCCTTCCACAGACATCTTAGGATACCTATATAGTAGAGTCAGATGAATGTTTCTTCTTGGAAACAGAACTAGGTCACTTGGTCAAGAGGGGTAAGATGATCATTTTCTATGAAAATTTTCTCTTATCCATAACCACACTGCAGGAGTTGGCCTGAAGAAAAAAATGAGGCTTTGATTCTGTGAGGAAGTGAAGATCACCAGACTAGCTGACACAGCTCACGTTGCTCTAATTTTACAACCAGATAGGGCTATCAGCTATTCTCTGATCTTATTCTGCCCTCTCCCACCTCCATTTGTTCACATAGGCTATCCCTGAAATGAAGGCTACCTGTACTCACATCTTCATTTACTGAACTCTTTCTCTTCCTTCATGGACCAATTCAGCTTCCTAACTTCCCCCATCCCAAGCTGAAAGTGATCTCTTCCCTAGGACAGGAACTTCCCCCATCCCTTCAATGTTCCAGAGTACTATTTGAACCAGATTAAAATGTAATTAGGAAATATTTAACAAAATAAAAGCATGGTAGAATGTAGATAATGTTAATATGCAATTTTCTGAATATGTAGCAGGCAGGAATCCTATAAGGTCTCATGTCCTCTACCTCCCACCCTGTTTGTATATGTGAATTCAGCATTACAGTTTTAGAGCATTTGGTTTCTCCTTTAACCTATTCTACTTTGTATACCTAATTGTGTTTTTGCTGTGAGAATGGTATGTATAGTTTCAAAGAGACAAATTTAGGCTTGATATAAGGAAAAACTTCCTAACAGTGAGATAAGTCCAGAAGCGAAGTGGAATACATTCGGAAATAGTGAGTTCCCTTGCATTAGAAGTCTTCAAACAAAATCTGAGTAATAACTTATCAGATATAGTGTTGAAGTTAGTCTTTTTCAGTTTGAGGTTAGGCTAGATAATAACTGCAGCTTCCTACTGAAATTTTTGATTCTGTTCTAGCATGAGGAACTCTCCACACATGTCCCTCAGCCCAGAAAAACTATCCCAGTTTTGAGGCACTGTTACTATAGCACCCACTCAGATCCATAGCTCACAAGCCCACAGTGTTTATTTTTACCAAGCAGTCAGTTGACCCATTAATTGAAATAAAAGACATTTTGTCAAGACATTATTTGAAATGAAACGTCAAGAAAACATTCTTCTAGCCTCATGTATATAGGGATTTAATTCTACAAGTGGAGGATGACATACACCCCCCCCCCAACACACACACACACAAACTTGTAACTACAGAAAATACACAAAGCACACATGGGGTTAGGGAGCATATTTAGAGTGTGTGTGTGTGTGTGTATATATATATATATATATATGAAGTACATCTCTGCTGGGCATCTGATCTCTTCTGATTGCATTGTCTCTACCAAATACTGTCTTTAATAGATGTTATCTCTATGCCAGTCATAATCTCTTCTCTGTTGTGATTGTCTCATGAAGACATTTCTACTTGTTTTATGGATCAGTGAGCTGCTCTCTGCTCACCATTGGTTAGGGGAGGGGGGGTAAAGAGAAAAAAAAAAGCACATGTGTGCATGCCTGCCTTTTTTAAGCTTATCTCACAACCGTAAAACCTCATGGTTCCCTTTTATTTACCTCTTCCCAGAACAGAAGTATTTATCAGTCTATATTTTGATTATACTGTGCTTCAGAGAACAATTGGTAGAAATTGCAAAGAAACAGATTTAAGTTTAATAAAAGATATATTTTCCTAAGAATTAAAGCTGTCCAAAAACAAAACAGACTACCTTATGAGGTAATGGGTTCTCCTTCAGTAGAAATATTGGCCACTTATTAGGTATATTCTAGAGCAGTGTTGTCAAACCCAAATGCCTTAAGTAAGAATCCTTGCAGGCACACATTGACTTAAGTCACACATTATTAGCATTGACTTGTGCTCTATCGTATATTTTTTTTGTTATTTATTTCCCAACTACATTTTCATCTGATTGAACTGCACTCTGGAAAGGTGTAGGCTGCACGTGACAGCCACATATTTGGCACCTCTGTTTTGGAAGGAATCCTTATTCAAGTAGGGGTTATACTATACAGCATCTGAGGTTCCTTCAAAGTGAGATTTTGCACTTATTCCTTTCAGCACTAAATTGTTGATCCTATACTAAAAAAGAACAGTGCATTCTGAATTTGAAGTACTTTGTGAAATCTCAGCTACCAGCCACTACCTATGTGACCATGGATATTTAAAAATAGTGTCAGAACTTCGAATTATATTACAAAACTAATTATCAGAAACTATTTGTGTACTAATGAAAAATTATAAAAGTAGATCAGTAAAATAGACTAAACAAGATTCAGAAAAAAATTCAAGCTACTTTTGGATAAACCCAAATGCATAAATTAATTGGAGTGAAAATGATGTTTTGATTGCCTGAATAACTAAAAACTAGAGAGAGAGAGAGAGCACACAATGAGCTCAAAATGAGTGTAGGTGACAACTGAATATTAAAGGTTCCACCACATAGACCTGTGAATTGGTATAATTCTGGAAAGAAATTTGGAATTAGTACAAAGAGTGAATAAGTATGCATACCTTTTAACCCAGAGACTCAAATGTTACAAATATACCCCACCAAAGGTTAACTGCAGATAAAAGACCCCATATGGACTAAATATAGCAACCTTTATTTTGTGTGTGATAGCAAAGAAGTATAAACAAAATAGATTTCAAACAACTGGGGAATAGCTACATAAATTATTGTGTATGAATGCATTGGAAAATGACAAGGTTTTAGGAAACAATATGAGAAGCACGAAAAAAGGCATGAAAGTAATATGAACTGATGCAAAGTGAAGTAAGCAAAACCAGTAAAACCATTATGACTAACAATGCAAATGGAAACAACATCAACAGTAACAAAATACTCAAAACAATGGTGCATAATTATGTTTACTAAGTTTCATCCCCCCCCCAAAGAATTAAATGATACCTCCCTTGCTCCCTAGCATAAGTGGATAAAACAAACCATTCTTTTTTGAAATGTTGGTTGGTTTCATGGAACTTTTTCCTCTTTTTTTTTTTTTAAATTTTTGTAAGGGGTACTTCTCTGAAAGCTGGTAGGGGGATATGATAAGAAATGTAGATGATGTTAAAAATACTAATAAAAATTTATTTTTAAAAAATAGAAATCAAGTACCTTTGACAAGAAAGAAATTTCTTAACAGAACAAAATGATAATCATAAAATAAATAAATTTGCCTAAAATTTTTGCATGAAAAAATCAATGCAACAAAGAAGGGAAGTTGTCAGTGGTAGAAAAAAAAATCTTTGCATCAAATATTCCTTGTAAAGTTCTTAATATCTAAGATTTGTAGGGAAGCAAACACAGATAAGACAAGTCATTCCCCAATAAATAATGATATGAATAAACCATTCTCAAAAGAATTGTAATAATCAAATGAAAAATGCTTTATATCACTAATAAGAAAATGCAAATCAAAACAACTTTGAGGTTCTAGTTAATAGCCAACAAAACAGCCAAGTTGACAAAAGATGGAAGTAGTCCATGTTGGAGGAACTATGGAAAGACAAATACACTAACACACTGTGGATAAAGGTGTGGATAGAGAGCAATTTGGAATTATGCTTTTAAAAAAAAAAACTAAAATGTCTCATCATTACCCATAATCCCACTGCTAGGCATGCAAAGAGCTGAAGGATATTGGAGAGTCTATAGCAAAGAATTAGAAATAAAGTAGATGACTATTGATTTGGGAATGGCTAAATAAACTGGTATATGGGTGTAATAGAATATTGCTGTGCCATAAGAAACAATGAATATGAAAAACTAAGAAGTATGAGACTCTAAAGTGATGCAGAATGAAGTGAGTAGAACCAATAAAACAATATTCATGGTGATGATAACCATGTTCTTCCATGTAAATGTAAAAAAGATAAAAAATGAAAACACTTTGTAATTATAATCCTGAACAAGAACTGGAATATTGCTTGTGAAGTCAATTTTGATTGATAATATTGATTAGATTTGGTGAACCACTTTTTAAAATGCCTTTTTTATTCTTTGTTTCAAAGGGATAGCTCACTGTTAAGAGGGTGGGGAAGAGAGATGTTCAGAAATGAAGGTGGCATTAAAATAATGCATGAATAAAAAGCTTTTTAAAAAGAATAGTGTGGTGAGTGCTGAAGCCAAGAATGGGCTAAGACTGACAACAAATGCTAAAGACAACAAAAATGCATTTCATTTTATTTTTAGCTATATTGGAAAAGGAAGGGATGAAAGAAAAGGACTGCTGTTCAGATTAGATATCATGATAATAATCAATGAAAAGAAGACAGAACTACTCAACTCTTATTTTCTTTCTGTTTTCTCTAGGTTCTGTTTTCTCTGCCAAGGAATATGATCTTTGGACTGGAAAGAACAGAACAAAAAATGGTTAATAATGAGCTGACACCCAAGAAAGTAAGGAGATGTTAGGAGAGAACTTCAATGAAATCAAATAACCAAGGCTAAATAAACTTCATCCCAGGGTACTGAAAGAATGGACAGATGTAAATGATGAGCCAGTCAGTGATCTTTGAAAGGTAATGGTAAATAACAAGTGACAAAGAATTGAAGAAGATTAAATGTACTTTTTTAAAAAGGAAAGGGCAGGGGCAATTAGGTGGCGCAGTGGATAGAGTACCAGCCCTGAAGTCAGGAGGACCTGAATTCAAATCTGACCTCAAAACACTTAACCTGTCCTAGCTGTGTGGCCCTGGGCAAGTCACTTAACCCCAATTGCCTCAGGAAAAAAAAAAAAGGAAAGGGCAATTTGAAAACAATAAACTGATGAGCTTAACTGATTCCTGGGGGAAAACTTTAGAATAGAATATTAAAAAAAAGGTTGGTAGACACCTAGAAAGATCAGTTACCACTGAGGGTCAGAATGATTGCATGTAGAAAAAAATCATAAGAAATTTATTTTAATTTCTTTTTTTGAGAGGTTAACTAGAATAGTAGATCATGGCAATTCTATAATCATATTTTGGTTATCTATCAACAAAACATTTGCTCTTTTCCATATGTGCAAGAAGGAAATAAAGATATATGGACTAACCATAGTAGGAATAAAAGAAGAAAACTAGCATTTAGTAAAAATCTATTATATATCAAACACTGTGCTAAGTATTTTGCAGATACCACCTTTGATCCTCATAGAAACCCTAGGAGGTAGCTTCTATTATTAACTCCATTTTACAGTTGAGGAAACTGAGGCAGATAAAGTGATTTGCACGGGATCACACAACTACTAAGTGTCTGAGAACCAATTTGAATTCAAGTCTTCCTGACTCCAGACCCAGCACTATCTATTTTGCCATCTAACTGCCTCTACTGGTTAATTCCTTGATTAGTATAATTAAGTGAATTTGGAGCTAACTGAAGAAGTGAACCCAAAGAATTCATGTATAATGTTCATGGCCTGTCTACAAAGCATGAGATCAGATAATGAAAAAAGCCAAGGACTGAACTAGGTTTCAGGCACTGTGCTAAGAAGAAATACAAATCCAAGCAGAAAGGCTTGTCCTTCCCTCAAGGAGCTTGCATTCTAATGGGAGAAAATAACTTTAAAATGAGCTGCAAATAGGGGGTCAAAGTAGGAAATGAATGTATCCTATGAGGGGACATGATAGAGAAGATGCTGTGGAGATGCATTAGGCCTGGAAGGGAATAAATGCATAGCTAGCTTAGTCTCTCCTTGAAAAAGAGGGAATAAGAGGAACTGGCTAACCAGAGGTAGTGGCTACAGGGTTACCTCCTTAGTGAAAAGTAGTCTGGGGTGGGGTAGAAAGTGAACTTTCAGGGCAAAGAGGTTTCTATAGCATGGTAGAGAAAGTTCTGTGGAAATGAGTCAGAATTGTAACCTGAGGAAATGATGCCTTGCTAGAAGAACCTGTATATTCTTCCTCTTAAATTGTCTGAACAAGGGCTATGAGAAATAAGCTAGGTATGTGCTCTAGCGGAAATATACACATACACATACACACACACACACACACACAGATAGATACAATTTAAATGAGACTACTTGAAAAAGAAAAGTGGCTTGAAAAAAACAAGTGGCAACTACTCGAACAAAGCCCCTTTAATTATATTCAATCTATTTTTAGAGCACAGACTACCTTGACAGAAGACCAGCAGAAGTATTCTAAGTTCCTGAGTCACCCCAACAGAGTATAGCTTTCTGAGTGCATTTATGTTACTTACTTTTTTCATTTATCATATTCTAAGTTTCATAAAATGTGCTTTTGTAAGTGATTTTTGTAAGCACACAATTACTGATACAATAAAGAAGGGTTTTCCTAGTAGTTATGGACCTTGAGTCAATACTTAATTGAATAATATACACCTGCAAATTCCAGGCCAATGAGATAAGGCACTCTCACTCATGAAGAGTGGAACGAAAGGAAAAGAGACAACTATATCCATGAGAGCCAAAGAAAGTTTGACAGTTACTTCAGAGAACTCTCTGGTGTTAAGTGGCGTTCATGACAGATGAATTTAAGTGTTTGCTTAACAACATCTGGTCTTTACCAATGAACAGAGTCAGTTTCTCTAGCAAGGTTTCATTGCCCCAGCCTCCTTCTTCATAATTATCCTTGTCCTCTAATTTTTTTTTCAATATGATCCAAACCAAAGCTTTGTGCTCAAGGAACAGGAATTGTAAGTGGATGCAAATAAACTTAGAGAATATCTTTAGCTTCCTTGGAATCTATCCTAGAGGGAAAGGGACTCACATGTACAAAAATGTTTGTGGCAGCCTTTTTTTGTAGTGGCTAGAAACTGGAAACTGAATGGATGCCCATCAATTGGAGAGTGGCTGAATAAATTATGGTATATGAATGTTATGGAATATTATTGTTCTGTAAGAAATGACCAGCAGGATGATTTCAGAGAGGCCTGGAGAGACTTGCATGAACTAATGCTAAGTGAAATGAGCAGAACTAGGAGATCATTATACACGGCAACAACAATACTATATGATGATCAATTCTGATGGACATGGCTCTCTTCAGCAGTGAGATGTTTCAAACCAGTTCCAATGGTACAATGATGAAGAAAGCCATATAAACCCAGGGAGAGGCCTGTGGGATCTGAGTCTGGACCACAACTTAGCATTTTCACGCTTTCTGTTGATGTTTGCTTGCATTTTGTTTTCCTTTTCAGGTTTTTTTTCTTGTAGATTCAATTTTTCTTGTACAGCAAGACAACTGTATAAATATGTATATATATATTCGATTTGTCATATATTTTAACATAGTTAATATGTATTGTACTACCTGCCATCTAGGGGAGGCGGTGCAGGGAAAGAGAGAAAAATTTGGAACAGAAGGCTTTTCAAGGGTCAATGTTAAAAACTTACCCATGCATATGTTTTATAAATAAAAAGCTTTAATAAAAAAATAAAATAGTTCTACACATCAAAAAAAAAAGGAATCTCTCCTTGATCCTGCACTATTTAACATATTTATCAGTAACTTGGATGAAGACATACATGGCTTACTTATTATTTTTCATTATTTATTATTCTAAACTTAATATCAACAAATATAAGCATTTCCATATAGAAGGAAGAAAAAAAGAAAATTGCCATTTGAAATCATGAATCTTCATTATGTTCACCTTATTGGTTTTTAGTTATATAATACATTTTGAATATCATCTGCTCTTCTTGAGACTTGGCTCCCTCCTGGTGATACAACTTCAATTCTCTTCCAAGCCATCCCAGTATTAGCTATATTCTCTTTTCTCCACTTTTACCCCTTGGTAAAACAATTCAACTCAACCTTGTCTTCTCTTGAGTCCCTTATCATATTGTTGACCTGTGCTCTGCCAAGACTTAGCCTTGGATGACTCCCACCATTCTCTGCCTTTACTCCTACATGTGTACTATTGGATAAAATTGGAGAAAAATCACACAACTATACTAAGTCCACTACAAAATTGTGTTATATAACATCCTCATTACTGCTAGGAAATGCTTTTATACCTCCCTAATTAACTCCTACTCACCACCCAAGCTTTTCTAAACCTTTTCATCCCTCATCAAACCTCCCATTACTCCTCTATGCCCCACCCTCTCAGCTGAAAACTCTGCCCCTCATTTAACTAAAAAATAATTCAGGCTATTCATTGGTAACACCCCTTTCTCCTTTCCTCCTTATCTCTTATTGCTTAAATGCCTAAATACACAAATTAATGCAGCAATGATTCCATTCCTCCAACTGATTGCTCCTTCTTTCATTCCCCTTTCTCCCTTATTTTCTATTTTTCATTGTCTTCTTTTTACTTTCCTACTGCCTATAAATATGTCCATATTTAAAACAAAAGTTAAAAAAAAAAAAAACTTTTAATCCATTAATTCCTGCTAACTCTCCACAGTATAACTTCTGACTTCATCTATCATTCAACTGAGACTTCTCCCTCCAAAGTTACCCATGATCTTTTGACTGTCAAAGCCAATGACATTTTATTAATCCACATCATTCTTGACCTCTACAGCCTTTGACATTGTCACAATCACACTCTTCTCCTTGATTCTTGCTTAAGTTTTTAGGGACACTACTCTCCTGTTTCTCCTCCTAGTTATGTAACCACTTCTCAGTCTTCTTTACTGGGTGGATCTTCATCCAGGATACCATTTATCTTTGGGTGTCCCATTGAACTCTATTCTGGACCCTCTTCTATTACCCCTCCATAGTGTTTCACTTGGTGATTTTGTCAGTTCCCATGGATTTAATTATCATCTCTATCCTAATTCTATTAATTTATATTATTATTTTATATATTATATTATTATATATAATAGAAATATATTATAAATATTATAATATTTATATAATAAATAAAATAATCCTAATACTTACTCCCTAACCTCTCTACTGACCTCCAGTTTTGCATTTCCAATTGCTACTTTACATCTAGATGTTCCATAGATATCTTAAAATCAATATGTATAGGGGCAGCTAGGTGGTGCAGTAGTTAGAGCACCAGCCCTGAAGTCAGGAGGACCTGAGTTCAAATCTAGTCTCAGACACTTCCTAGCTGTGTGACCCTGGGCAAGTCACTTAACCTCAATTGCCTCAGCAAAAAAAAAAAAAAAAATCAATATGTATAACATTGAAATAATTATCTTTTCCCAAAACCCTCCCCCTTCCAAACATCCCTGTTACTATTGAGGGTATCACCATTCTCCCAAACTGGCAATTTAGATGACATTCTGAATTCCTTACTCTCTAATCCCACTCTCATTCCCCTATCTAATCTGTTGCTAAAGCCTATTGATTTCACCTTAACATTTCTTCTATGATTTTTCTCTTCTCTGCTACTGCCACTGCCCCCTAATGTAGGCTTTTATCCCCTCAAACAGACTATTATCTGGTGGTTGGTCTGTCTGCCACAAGTCTCTCCCCAGTCCAGTTCATCCTCCATTTATCCTCCAGAATAATTTTTTTAATTTTATTTCTATGACATATGTGTGGGTAATTCCTCAACATTAACCCTTACATAGCTTTCTATTACAAATTTTCCCCCCAACTCCCCGCCCCTCCCCTAGATGGCAGGATATCCACTACATGTTAATTATGTTAAAATACTTGATAAATCGAATATATGTATACATATTTCCAAACTTATCATTGGTGTGCAAGAAAAATCTTATCTACACAAAAGACATATCAGATAAAAGAAATACAATGTAAGCAAACATCAGTCAAGAATATGAGAATGTTATGTTGTGGTCCACATTTCACATCCCTCTCTCTGGGTGCATATGGCTTTCTTCAGTGAACAATTGGAAGTGGTTTGAAACATTTCATTGTTGAAGGGAGCCATGTCCATCAGAATTGATCATCATATAGTATTGTTGTTGCCATATATAATTATCTCCTGGTTCTGTTCATTTCACTCAGCATCAGTTCATGTAAGTCTCTCCAGGTCTCTCTGAAATCGTCCTGCTGGTCGTTTCTTACAGAACAATAATATTCCATAGTATTCATATACCATAATTTATTCAACCATTCTCCAATTGATGGGCATCTATTCAGTTTCCAGTTTCTTGCCACTACAAAAAGAGCTGCCACAAACATTCTTGCATATGTGGGGCCCTTTCCTTCCTTTATGATTTCTTTGGGATACAAGCCCAACAGAAATGCTGCTGGGTCAAAGGGTCTGCACAGTTTGATAACTTTTTGAGAATAGTTCCTAATTGCTCTCCAGAATGGCTGTATCCGTTCACAGCTCCACCAACCAGAATGATTTTTTTAAAGGAATTGGAGAGGATGGAGGATGGAAATCTAGCAAAATCACATCAACTTTAAAATTCAGACTCCATCTTTCTTTCCTTCTGGTTAGAGAGAACAGAGGATAAATAGTAAAGAGTTCCTTTCAGACCCTCCATTTAAGGAGAACACCCAGAGCAGCCATTTATTTCTCACTCAGCTATATTTGTTTGGACTTTAAATTCCCATACACCCTTCTTTTCAGTTTATTTTTATATATTATCTTCCTTGTGCCACATTAAATTATGAATTCCCTGAAGGCAAAGATTATCTTCTCCTTTTCATTGTAATCCCAGTGTTAAGCACAGTGCCTGGCCATAGTCAGTAAACATTAATAACCTGTTCCTCTTCTACCTTTCCAGTCATATCTTACACCACCTTTCCAGTGTTCTTAAACCTTACACAGACATCCCTTTCCTATTTTCCACACATACCTCTACCACGTACTTTTTAATTTTATGACACTGCCCTCCTTGCTGTATCTCAGACAAAATACTCCATCTCCCATCTCAACATTTTCACTGGCTCTCTTTCATATCTGGAATGCTTTCCCTCCTCATTTCTAATTCCTGGCTTCCTTCATGTTTTAGGTAAAATCCTATCTTCTACAGGACACCTTTACCAATCTCTCTTAATTCTAATGCCTCCCTTCTCTTGATTATTTTTATTTATCTTACATAGTTTGTTCATACATAATTGTTTGCATGTTGTCTCCCCTATTAGATGTGAGCTCCTTGAGTTCAGGAGCTATTTTTTGCTTTTATTTGTATCCCCAGCACTTACCACAGTATCTGGTATAATAGATCTTAATAAATGTTCATTGATTGTGTCCTTTTCCAAATAACAAGTTTATTTTTTTCTCTTAATCAAATTGTCCCTTTCAACTCCTCCCCCCCCATTGAATACATTTTAAAAACACCATCAGGATACAAATATGCATAATCCAGTGAAATAAATTCCCACATAACTCATTCATGTCTAAAAATGTATGTCTCTTTCAGCATTTTAAGTTTTATCACCTCTCTGTCAGGAGAGAGATGAGTGAATGTTTTATCCTCATTCTTTTGGACTTATGATTTATCATTGAGTTGATTTGAATTTTAAAGCCTTTTAAAGTTTTTTTTTCTCTGCAACATTGTTTTCATTTTATAAAATTGTTTTAGCCCTATTCACTTAATTCTGCATCAGTTCATAAATAAGTTACTTGGGGTTGAGATTAAGGCTGGTGAAATGAAAATTGTCCAGTGTAGGAAGAGACTAAGATGGCATTCAGATCTAGCCCCCAAGAAAAACACAATCAAGGGGGAAGGAGTCAGAAAGTCAATAATAAGCAACTAACAGAAAACAAGACTGAGATTGCCAAATATTGCAAAAAAAAAAAAAAACAAAAACAAAAACAAAAACAAAAAAAAAGAAAGAAAAACCACTTATATAGGCTCCAGAGCAGGTTAAAAAGAAGTCCAAACATCTATGAATAAATTTTATAAGACAAAGGAAAATGAATCAATATGTGATAAGGCAGTGTATCTTGTGGCTTCCCAAGAGAGCATGTCACAATAGCAAAATATTCCTGAATGATTTAAAAGATACATGAATTTTGAAAGCAGAATCTGTGTTTTGCACAGCAGACATAATTAACAATAGAAAAACTTTTATCCACAATGCCAAGTTTCAAAAGAGAAAATAACTGGCAATACAAATACAAAGAAGTGAAGTTCAATCAGGAAGAAGAGAAACAAAAAATAGTAACATTAAGAGAAAATACAATCTATACACAACCAAAATATATTGATCTCAAAAGCTGAAATGAGGCAACTTTAGAATTATAGGTGTTCCAGAAGAAAATGACAAATAAGAAAATTAATGCCACAATGCATGAAATAATATAAGAAAATTGCTCAGAACTTCTGAACCTGATTTGGAGGGGAGAAAAAAAGTACCAATCAAAAAACTTTCAAATCACCACCACCAAAAAAAAAAAAAAAGTCCCACACTGCAAACTCCAAATGGTTATATTAAATAATTCCACTGAAAAACAACAAATTCTGAAAACAACTAGGAAAAAGAACTTCAAACACAAGGAAAAAAATTCAAATGATAGAAATTTTTTTGTGTCTAACAATCTGCCAGAGAAAATGGGGAAAAAAAAGTGTTTTGAAGACCAAAGGAGCTCAAGATGTAAACCTAAAAACATTCAGTAAAAAATAAAATACAGTCATTCAAAATATTCCTACAAAGATAGCCTAACCTGAAGAGATTATTCACTTTCCAAATACCCAGATACAGCCATTCAAGAAAAATAAACAAATACAATAGAAAGACCTTTAAGAGATTTCTTAATGCACTAAAGGAGACAAGGGTGAAAGAAAGTAAAAGTAAAATAGAACCTGAAACATTATATATTATACCTTACAGCACCCTACCTACAAGTCAATCAATTTGTTGTTCTTGAGAAACTAAAATAAATAAGGGAAGAGTGCATAAAAGAGAGGAACAAAGGTAGAAAATAAAGGGGAATATATATTTTACCCTAATTAGGTCAGCAGCTAAAAATGAATGCACAATAACATTTATGAGCTCTGCAAAGGAAAGAAATCTACAGGAGAATGGATAGGGAAGCAAAGGGAGAAAGTAAAAAAAGAGAGCAATCTTGTTTTAGTTCTGGGAGGGGATACTTCTGATGAATGATCCTTACGGGAGAAGAAGAATGTTTTGTAAAGAGGATGGAAACCTTACAATGATTATGATCTATAAAAATGTGGTTCTTAGAAAAAACACTTATCTTTCTTCAGAATAGGGGAAATCAGAGCTTGTTTGGGGCAACTGACACCCAGAAGAATGGAAGGAAATGGATCCAGGAATGAATTGTCAAGGCAAATAGCATTTAAAAAAGAAAGAAAGAAAAAAAGGATGACTATGGGAAGGGCAAAAGTTAATAATGAATTTTATAATCAGTCTCATGGGGAAAATAATACCTTGAAGCAATATCCTATCACTTGCAGAAATTGTTATTTATAAGAGGGGAGCACAACAAAACAGAGGGAGAACCATGGAGGCAAGAGCTATAAAGGAATAACAGAAGCAAGCTCCTTAGAAAATTTAATTCCATGATGAATATAGAGAGTTAGAAGGACTAAATAAGCATAAAGTTCATGAATCAAAGGTAAAGGTCTAGAATAGACAGAAAGGAAGATAAATTATGAAAAGAATAAAGAAGTCACTTTTAGAAAAGGATGGAGAAAATGAAGTTTTAAAAAATAAAACAATTGGAAGATGAGGAGAAGATATAATTTACTTAATTGAGGGAGGAAAAGGAGAATTAAATAACTAGATAAAAGCAAGAAAGACAAAGGAACTACTAAGTTAAGCAAACTCCAAAATTAGGAAAAGGAGTAACAAATAGAGAAAAGGAGACTTGAAACTAAGGGAAAGAAAGCTGATGAGAATTGCCTTTAAACTAGATTAATCTAAAATAACTGAGAAGAAAGCAAGAAAAGGGGGGAAATGCTAATTTAGGAGAAAAAAATTTAGAGACAAATGGGGAAAAATACAAACTGAAATATCATAACTAAATGTGAATAAAACAAATAATCCAATAAAATGAAAAACTAACATTGCACCTCACAATCTGATGCTTATACAAAATATGTTTTAAAAACAAAGACATACAGATTGGCTAAGATGACAGGAAAAGATAATGACAAATGCTGGAGGGGATGTGGGAAAACTGGGACACTATTACATTGTTGGTGGAACTGTGAATGGATCCAACTATTCTGGAGAGCAATTTGGAACTATGCTCAAAAAGTGATCAAACTGTGCATACCCTTTGACCCAGCAGTGTTTCTATTGGGCCTATATCCCAAAGAGATCATGAAGGAAGGAAAGGGATCCACATGTGCAAAAATGTTTGTGGCAGCCCATTTTGTAGTGGCTAGAAACTGGAAACTGAGTGGATGTCCATCAATTGAAGAATGGCTGAATAAACTATGGTATATGAATGTCATGGAATATTATTGTTCTGTAAGAAACGACCCACAAGATGATTTCAGAGAGGCCTGGAGAGACTTGCATGAACTGATGCTGAGTGAAATGAGCAGAACCAGGAGATCATTATACCCGGCAATAACAAGACTATATGATGATCAATTCTGATGGACATGGCTCTCTTCAACAATGAGATGTTTCAAACCAGTTCCAATTGTTCAGTGATGAAGAAAGGCAAATACACCCAGGGAGAGGCCTGTGGTATTTGAGTGTGGACCACAACATGGCATTTTCATGTTCTCTATTGATGTTTGCTTGCATTATGTTTTCCTTCTCAGGTTTTTTTTTTCTTGTAGATACGAATTTTCTTGTACAGTAAGATAACTGTATAAATATGTATACATGTATTTGATTTCTCAAGTATTTTAACATAATTAACATGTATTAGACTTCCTGCCATCTAGGGAAGAGAGGGGAAAAGAGGGGAAAATTTATAACAGAAAGCTTTGCAAGGGTCAATGTTGAAAAATTATCCATGCATATGTTTTGCAAATAAAAAGCTTTAATAAAAAAAAAAGACATACACAAAATGAAAATGAAAAGCTGAAAAAAATTTTACTATGCATCAAGTGAATCCAAAAAAAGTAGGAGTTACAATCAAAGTAGGAGTAGGAGTTTAACAGACAAAACAGAAATAAACATTCAAAACACAAAAAGAGATCAACAAAGAAACTACATTACATACACAGACAACAATATTAAGTTTATATATTCCTAATACCATAGCATCTGAATTCATAAAGGAAGTGTTAATTAAACCACAAAAGGACATAGACAATAACACAACAGTGACAGGAAATTTCAATGTCTCTTTCTCAATTTTAGATGTCTAAGAAAAATAAACCAAAGAGAAGAAAGAAAACTAACAAATTATTGGAAAAACTATAGCTGTAAAACTTCTGGCACCTTTTAAATGGAACTACTAAAGAGTATACTCATTTCTCATCACCATGTAGAGCTTTTATAAAAACTATTATAAAGTCACAGAATATTGCAAATAAATGTAAAAATGGTAAATGTAAGAAGATAACAGATAGTAAACACATCTTTTATAGAATACAATGCAGTAAAAACAATCAAAAATTCAGGGAGCACAGACCAAAATAGAAATTTATGAATAAAATCTTAAAAAACAAGTGGATCAAAAAACAAATCAAAACAACCACTAATTATGTGAAAGAAAATTATTGCGAACTAACCGAACAAAATTTTTAGGTTTTAGCTAAAGCAGTCCTTAAGGAAAAAAATTTATTTTCCTACAAATATATTAATAAAACAGAAAAAGAGAGGGATTAACTGAATATGTATTTTTGAAAAATTCAAAAGCCAAGTAAATCTAAAATCAGTACAAAAGAGGAGCTATTAAAAATTAGAAAAGAGATGAAGTAGAAACCAAAAGATAACTTTAAAAATGATAAATAAAACTAAAACCTGACCCTTTGAAAAAACTACTAAAAATTGTATAAATCTTTAGTCCATCTGATGAGAGAGAAGGGAGAAAATCAAATCAACACTAGCAATCAAACAAGGTAAAATCTCAACAATACCAGAAGAAATAAAAAGAATTATCAGAATCTATTTACATAGTTATATGCTAACAAAATTGAGACTACAAAAGAAATAGAGGAAAATACCTTCAAGATATCAAATATCCAAATGAATAAGAGATCAAATAGAAATCTTAAATAATCCAATCTCAGAAAAAGAATTAAAACTAGCTGTAAAGGAACTGCCAAAGGAGGGGAGAAACATTCTGCCTCCAATGAATTGACAAGAGAACTCTATCAAACTGTTAAAAGAATAATTAGTACCAATACAGCCAAATTATTCTCAAAAATTGAGAAATAAGGCACCTCACTAGATTCCTTTTATGAGACAAACATAGCCCCAAGCCAATATTATTAGTGAATATTGATTCAAAAAAATTTTAATGAAATCTTGTTTAATAGATGACAGTGATTTATCCAAATCATTGGTGACCAAATTGGATTTTTACAAGTTATGCAAAGATAGTTAAGTATTAAGAAAACAATCCACATAACTAATCACATTAAAAACTAAAAACCCAAACCACATAATTATCTCAATAGATGGAGAAAAAAAAACTGAAAAAGTACAATAATTATTTATGCTGTGGCACTACCTATCTCCCCTAGACACAAAACCAAAATATTTTGCAATTAGTAGGCACAACAAACAAAAAAGCCAATTCACACACTGAACGTGTTCAAAACAGAATGTTTTATTCTGTACCGTTAGTCCATCTCCTCTCTTTTAAGTAGTAGAAAGCATGTTTCATCTTCAGCCATTTGGAAACACAATTGGTCATTGCACCAAAGCGTTCTTAAGCTTTTTAGAGCTGTTTTTTTTTTTATAATGTTGTAGTCATTGTACAAATTATTCTTCTGGTTCTCAAATTACTTCATACAAGTGATTTGAATTTTCTCATTTCTTACAATGCAATAATATTCCTTTAAACCCATATGCTGTAATTTGTCTGGCCATTCCTCACATAATGGACATTCCCTTTATTTCCCATTTCTTTTTTTTTTAATTCTTAAATTCAATGTTTATTGTTCATTAAGACCAAAACTTTGAGTGGATTTTCAAAATTAAGTCAACAGAAAAACTCCCTGATTGTTTATGCCTAGCTTTTTAGGAAAATGCCTAAGGGATAATGTCAAGGCCAGCATGCTTCACATTATACAACCAGGATGCTACTAGAGACCACATTGATTTTTTTTTTTTTTGAGGGGGGAAGAGGGATCTGTAGGACAAGGGGTTGTCCTCTGGTGCACAGGTACCACTCCTAATAATGTCAACCCCTCTACTCATGTGTTTCATATTTGTATTGGCTAAATTGTGACTCCACTACAAAAAAAGAAAGCTGTTGAAGTGATTACATGCTTTGCATAACACATGCAGATCCTTCACTAAAGCCTTTGTGAAATCTTGGCTTCCTCATGTACATGTATAGGGGACCTTCTGTTCTTGAAAGCTATGTGAGAATATAAACTCTACTAGAACAGACCAAGCTAATAACACTTTTTGAGTGTTGGTTATCAGTTACATGAAGACCAGTTTAGCAAAATGTGAATAGGCTTATAACCAGATAATTGGTCCTCATGTATTAACCCTCAAAGAGATAGCATGCCTGGACTGAAAACATCACAAGATTCTTGTAATGTGCTGAAATATAGCGGTGTGTATTGATAGAGGTGTACAGATGTATCTATGTTCAATAATTACTAAGAAATGATGGGTTTTATATGTATGTATAAATGCAAGATGGTTATAAAGTCTTTATCCAACTTCAAACTTTAATAACTTCAGATTTACATGATAGAAGAGCACTGGTAAACATTAATTTTCCAAGTAATTTATGAAGCATGGTCAATTTTTATTTTTCTTACTATTTTCCATTTCTTTTTGACAAAAAAAAGTGTTGTCATAAATATTTTCATACCTCTAGGTTCTTTCTTTTAACTCTCGGGTATAATGTAATAAGAAAAGCTAGAATACAACCTGGGAGGTAGGGTACTATTACCATTCCCATTTAATAGATGAAGAAACTGAAGCAAATAAAGATTAAGTACTTACTCACTCAGAGGCACACTGAAGCCATATTTGAATTCCAGTTTTCTTGAATTCAGATCTTAGTACTGTATCCACTTTACCACCCAGTTGCCTACCAATAGTATTGCTGGGTTAAAGGGTATTCACATTTTAGTGACTTTGGAGGAGTGTAAGTGCTATTCAGATATGCAGATGATGCAAAGCAAGGAGAAATAGGTAACATTAAATTGAAGAATCAGGTCAAACAATTTCTTGACAGACTTGAGTGATGGGCTGAAAAGAAATCTAATATAAATTTGAAAATGAATATAAAGTCTAGCATTTGATTTCAAAAAATCAACTTCACAAGGAATTGACCTTTTTAAGATGTGGAGAAGAATAATTGCTAAACAAAAAGATGTATGAGTTTCAATATTAGTTAATAATAGTACTTTGAACCAAATTTTCTATTTTCTTCCTAAGCTTTCTACACCATCATTTCATTTCTCCCTCTCAGTATGAAACCTAACCTCGCGTTTCATAGCCCTCTATTGGATGTTGCTCTGCTCTCAAATTCTACATTTTAAATTACTCAATCATATTCCTTTACTCACTCCTCCTTTGCTTCTATTTTAGAAGGTAAGGTGGTGCTTCTTATTGCCAATGCCAGCCTCTTATGTTCTTGAGCTCATCCCTTCTCCTCTCTTGATAAAGCACCTGACAAATGCTTTACCCATTCTATTCCAATCTTTACTGTTTGTGATTAAGACTCAGGCAGCTCTTAGCATTACCTACAGGATTTTCTCAAGGACATATACAATATAGGGAAACAGAGACAAAGAAGGAAAATTCTCCAGGAATAACAGATCCCTGAAACTAAATTGTTCTATCAGTTATTTGTTTCTCCTTCTTTGCATGAAAATCAGTATAACAGTAAAAAAAAAAAAAATGAGTAAGCCTTACTCTAGCCTCAGAACACTTCTCTCTGCTTTTATCTGTTAACTAGAGGCAATACTAGCATTAAAGAAAGATTGGCACTTCTCTTATAATGCCCATTCCCCCATACCTTCCTTTATGTACTAATAAATAATTGGTATATAGAGTCATTAAAACAATATTAAATTCAAAGAGGCTAAAATGATAGTTTAAGGCTAATGTCTATGTGTCTGAGAAAAATAAGTTGTATATGGCTTGGAGATCTTTGTAAAAACCTTTGGGTTTTGATTGAAAATACAAAAGCCAGTGGTATGAACTATCTTATGGAGAGGGACACAGTGACAACCATCATGAATATCAAGGGCAGTTCACTTGAGATGGGCCAGTTTTAATATTATGATACGAATAATTTTCTAAGAAGCAAATATACAGAGAAAATAGCCAACACCTTTGTTCTTCAAACCAATCAAGGTCAGGTGTTTGATGCTTTTTATTGAGTTCACAAATAAAAAAGAAGAATTGACTTCCAGGCATCCACAGTAAACAAGCCAAGGCTGGGACTTTTATTTATTGATCACCACTGAGTAGAAAAGAAAAACATGCATACATATGGGCAATATCCAAACAGTGTGCACATTAACATTCAAAAGTCTTATCTGGTTAATCTTGAATAAATGGGCACAGATAGGGTTTTTGAGCTGCATTTCACACAAAATCTTTTATAAAAAAGCAAGAACAAAGTTGAAAAACTTTTCAACTGTTTCAGCTGTTAAATATATGATATTTCATTCTCCACCATCAGGAATCAAGAGATTGAAACAGCATCTCTGGAAAAGTTGCAAGTGAATGGACATCCACTATGGTATTGGACACTTTATTCCAGGCATATCCATGGGAAAGTAGTCTTCAGTTCTGTAGAGTGTGGGTAGTTCATACATTTGTGGAACTGGTGTGGACTGTTTCTGAAATCAAAAGAACAACTTTTCAAGTGGTTATGCAAGAAGACTTAGCTAAACACTATATCACTGGACATTATAGACTTTGTTATTATGGAGTCATATAATTGCTCAATAAATTACATAACTGATTGAAGCTTTTTGAAAATGTTTCTTATTCTGACTATTTTTTGCTGCCAGTTGATACAAGATCTCAATTGCCCTTGTCTTAACCCTTCTACCATTATCCAAACAGCAAACAGCCATTTTTGGAGAAACCCGATCTTACCATGGCCCCTGTATCATCTTCTAGCCTCAAAATGCTCTTCTATGCCAATAATATAAATTACTTTGTTCTGTGTTGTAGGGGAAGAACATGATCCAGAATTGCCCTCATTGTTTATTTTCAGGGTTCCTGTCTTTCCCAGAAGACTAATGCTGGGCAGCAGCTGCTTACTCACTTTTCTTTGAGGAGAGGGAAGAAAATCTCAGTCTCTTGTTTTTCTATTCCACATTTGGAAAAACTAGTATGATGACAACTCCCCATGGTCAAAGATGCCTTCTAATAAAATATTCAGAGCCCTGTACTAGACCTTCTCCTATTTAAGAGCCTTATGAAGAACTTTTAAGATATCCTCAAAGGATCACAGAATTTCAGAGCTAGAAGGGACCTCAAATGTCATCTATCACAATCCCACTACCTGAAGAAGTATTTCTACAACATCACTAATAAGGTGACATCGTTCACTTAGTCATTCATCCTACCTCATGATACAGCTCATTCTACTGAAAGACACCTTTAGTTATAAGGAAATTGTCTTTACTATGAAGCTTAAATCTGCCCCTATAGTCCCAAAGCAAGGGGTTCTGCTTTCTTGGGGCAAGCCTACTTCCTTCCACCTTGACAAGTCTCTTTTCTGGGCTCAATTTCTTCTTCTGTAAAAAGGAGGAAGTGGAAGATTGTAATGACTCCTTTGGAATGCTTAAAAAACTCTGATTAGTGTAATTGTTTTTGTTGCTGTTGAGTCTTTTCCGTCATGTCCAACTCTTTATGATCCCATTTGGGGTTTTCTTGGCAAGGATCCTGGAGTGCTTTGCCTTTTCCTTCTCCAGCTTATTTTTACAGATGAGGAACTAAAGCAAATGGGATTAAGTGACTTGCCCAGGATCATACAACTATTATATGTCTGAAACTGGATTTGAATTCATGAAGAGAGTTTTCCTGATTCCAAGCACAGTGCTCTATACAATGTACCACTTAACCAACCAGAAGCCCAATAATGAAACATACCAGTAACCTCATGACAGATAGGTGATGGGATCAAAATGCAAAATTAACACAGATTTTTGCACGTGGCCAATTTTTTCCCCATCTTTGCTGTGCATATTTATGGCAAGAGTTTTGTTTTTCTTTTTTCTTGTCTGAAAAATGGGGTGAGATGGGAGTGAGGAACGAAGGGAGAAAAAATTAATGCTTATAATTTTTTTAAAGTTTAAGTGAGGGAATTGGACTATATGATCTCTATTGTTCCTTCTCATTTTAAATCCTTTGATTTTCTACTTTACGTGAACCTCAGTTGCCTAAGCTATAAAATTAAGGTATAAAAAAGTTTTCATAAGGAAAGACATTTTTAAGGAGCAAATGAAATAATATGACCCCTAACTCATGAGTTTGATAGTCCCATGAAGAACAGCCCTTTGTGTTTATAGGAAAATGTAAGTTCTGATTGGCTGAGAGATCTCTGAGTTCATAACATGCATACATATGTAGGAAGAAATTACTTACCGATTGCAGAAGAGAGAAGCAGGGGTACAGAGAAGCCCTGAGAACTATAAGTTCCTGAGAAACAGCACTCCCATCATGTCCTTTGATTCCTAGTACCTGTACTCAGAGATTGCTAAGTGAGATCATTCTCTCTGCAGCTGAGCTGAGCTAAGATTTTATCACATTTTCAGATTTTAGAGCACCTTGACTCTTGTATATGCTCCATAACCTACACAAATATGAATGACTTCCCTATTACTGTTTTTTCTTTGATCAATATTTTTGCTTGCCATCTGTGATTGTCTCTTACCTAATAAAAAGTTGGTAGGAAAGAGCCAACCTGGCAGAGAATAAGCTGTTACCCTCCAGGTCTGGGGCAAGACTATTTCCTTCCCCCAACCTAATCATAAAGGAAAATAGCTTTTATCCTAAACTTTACAAAAAGGGGCTTCAAAACACTAGAGAGTTTATTACAATTGATAGTATAAGCCTATTCCAGTATCTTTCTTTTCTTTTCTTTTTTTTTTAGGTCCAGTATCTTTCTTGAAGAGAGAAGAGTGTAGAAGTGATTGGCCAGATACAGCCATCTTTCTACTCTCCACACAGTTGAAACTCCAGTATCCCTGAGACATGAGATGACTCATTCCAGATCTATCTAAAAATCAGTGTTATAAGCATAACAGCTCTGGTTCTTATGTTCCACTGCATTTTTGTTACTAATATATTAAACCATAATCATAAAATTATAACCATAAAATGCTATGAAATTGGCTATTTGAGCTGGTACTTTACTGAACTTAATACTTTAAAAATAATACAATCATAAGGTTACTGATTATCATTGGAAACCCTGCAACTAACCATACTACTTAGATTTTAGTGAGGCCAACAATGAATCACCTATTATACACAGGAACTGGCCCATGTACCCAACCCAGCAGTCCAACCTCATCAGGAAGCAGTACTCTGACCTGACCTCATTGCCATAGCCAAACACCAGCAGTCCCTTCTTCCCCAGAGCAGATGCACTTTAGAGATCCAGTTCAGATGCAGCCAATTCAAGATTGCCTTTGTAACCTTCGAAGGTCTAAAATTACTAGATGCTAGAGTCAAACAATGGGGAAATACCCAAAACCTCAGATCAGCAATTGGTCATTCTTACCCCAGAAATGGGTCTTTAGAAAGGCTAGGTTTTCCCTATCAAACTTCATAGACTAAACTGGTCAGTCTTGAGCTAGAAAACCTGAGTGCTAGTCTCAACTCTGTCTCTAATTCCTTCTGTAACTAAATTCCATTTTCCCTTTTCTCATGGAATCTTCTTGTGGACTTAAACCACACAAACTACCACCCCTCCAGCACACTTGCTTCATGATAACATTAGCTTATATTTTGTTAACTCAATGGCAAACTTATGGCTTGCCAGTCACTTTGAATCCATTATCTGATTGGATATAACAGAAACTTCCCCCTACCCAAAATCAAGTGGAACCTTTTAGCAACGTATTTTCCATTTTCTTTTCACAAGCTGCTTATGTGTTTATCTTTTCCTATTATACTCTAAGCTTCACAAGGGAAGAAATAATGTTATAACTGAAACCTTATTACTTTCCTAAAACTTAGCACAATGGCCTTCATCCAGTCGGTGCCTAATAAATGTTCAATAAAATAAAAAAATTAAGATAATAAATAAAAAGAATAAGGCAATAAAAGAATATTAATAAAAAGATAAAAGTAACATAAGATAAGCTACTTTCAGACCTTGAGCTTGTTTTTTTTTTTCCCCGCTGGGGAGCTTCACCAAGAGATAGGCAATATTTTCAGGTGCCTCTCAAGAAACTTACAATCTATCAAAAGGACAAAATTAGAAGATCTCTAAGGGCTCTTCCAGGTGTAATGATTGATAGCCTTCTGGGAAGCCAGGGGAAACTGTTGCCTGAGCTAAGGTTGAACCCAGTAGATGGTGGAATAAGAAGAAAGTAGTAGCATAACAGCAGACTATGGTAGAGCCTCTTGGGTTGATTTCACTAAAAGAGATGAGGAACAGACAAATCCATTTCAAACAGGGACACTGTGAGGTTTGAGCTACATTTAATGTGAATCCAACTCCTACAATACTAGCACAAGTATCATTCTCTGTTTTCTAGATGATAAAGCAAAAGCTCAGAAAGGTTAAATAAGCCATGTCCAGTCATTTAGTGAGCCCTTGGAAGCACTGTGATTCGGGCCAATTATCTGACTTAAAAGCCAGTGTTCTTCCTACTTTACAAAGATTGTCTCTCCAATGTGGTTGCTCAATAAATGCTTCGTAATTGATGGGAGGCCCTGAAAAACTTCACTTATTCCTCCTATGTTTTATTCTACAACTTGACAAAAAGGCAGTATCTCAGGTCTGAACTGTTCCAAAATCCCAGTAACTCTTTATCATCCAAACAGAGCTAGCATTGAGCTAAACACAGAGGAAAGGTGGAAACTCAAACTGAGAATGATACAAGCCAAAGGCAGCATCAAACAATGGAAAAAATGCTGGTCCTAGACTCAAAGGACCTGGGTTCAAATTCATATAAGAGCCTTTTTTCTCCCATAACTTTAGGCAAATCACTTAGCCAATCACATCTATAAAAATAACAAGATTAGGATTAGATGGCCTCTGAGGTTCCTTAGAGTTCTAGATCTGCTATCTTGTGGGAGGACCAGGTTTTCACAGTGGCCTGCTCTCACTCTAGCACATAAAGCCTTTTCCTAACAACAACAAAAAGATGACTGGAGCACAGCTAGAAACAACAAAGCCCATCAAAACCATACAAACGGGAACACAGAAGAGGTAGAACTATGTCCAACAGATATGTCACTTTACAAAGAGTAAAAAATTAGGAATTAATGGAGAAAAATGGAGAACATAAAAAATTATATTCTTGAGCCATACCACTGTGTTTCATGTAGCCTCAGATTCTATTTCTGATTGTTCTCTAAGGAAAGAATCATCAGAGAAGGATCCTGTTGGTATCTGTCCTCCAGTGATTTTCCCCCAATGTCATATCCGTGTTGGATTGGGTATTTTTTTTTTAACATCCCGCTCACTCTCCAGTAATCTCCCCCTATATCCATATGTCCTCTTGTAACATAAGCACAGTAAACAAATTAATACTTGACTATGGCTGCAAATGGCTTCCTAATTTTGCATTTAGATGCAACTTCTTTACTGAGGAACAAGAATCATGCTTTAAATGGATCATCTCTGAGCTCTAGTGGTCACAATTTTCACATTTTTTTTCTATATTAAAGTGTATACTGTATAAATTTTTCCTAATTCTGCTTACTTTACTTTGTTTCAGTTCATATGAATCTATTCTACTCAAGTTTCTTTGAATTCTTTACATCCATCATTTCTTAATGTACAAAAATATTTCATTATATTCACATAATAAAATTTGTTCAACCATTCCCCAGTCAATGAACCTTCACTTTGCTTATTATTCATTGTTGTTATAAATATTTGTGTATACATGGGACCCTTCTGTCTGCTTCTGACCTCCTTGAAATATATTCCTAGTACTCATGTAATAGGATAGTGTCCTTTTTAATAAAATTTCACATTAATTCCAGATCTGCTGGACCATTGACAGCTCTGCCAACAACAGAATGTTCCTTTCTGTGTTCCTATTTTCTCACAGATTCTCCAGTATTTACCATTTTCATCTGCAGGCACCTTTACCAATTAAAAAGGGTGAGATAAAAACAGAAAATGTTTTTAACTTATATTTTTCTTATTTTTAGTGATTTGGAATATTCTTTCATGTGATTGTTGATAGCAGGCATTTCTTCTTCTGAAAACTGCCTGTTGGACCACTTATCCTTAGACACTTATCTATGAAAAAATAAGGAGTTTTAAAAACTATTCTTGATCTGTTTCTATCACCCCATACTGTACCACCACAAGTGTATTCCCCACTGTATTAAGTGGGATGAAAGCTTGTACTTTAGTCCTTCAATGGATCTGAAATCTCACTAATGTCATATATCCCCTCCAAAAGCATAACAATTCATCCATGTTTCCTCAACCTGCATAATTCTTGTCCATTTCTTCCCAAGAAATTCTCCCTAGGGGATGTTGGCAGGTTTCTTCTAGGTATTATAATATCTTATGAATACCAGTACAATACTATTTTCCCTAATTCTCATTGTATGGCCAGTTCACCTCTTTTTTCCAATCATACAGATGCTAAGTGATAGCTTTTCTTCTACATGTTGCATTGACCTCATCATCATTAATATGTTGCAGCCTTCTGTTCACCAGACATTTCTCTATTGCCTATCCATCCTCTTCATTCCCACTGACCATTTTCTGGACACCTGAAATTCTAATTTTTCAAAGACTAGTGTTTGGTGATTTATATTTACAGATTACAGATAACATAATCAGAAGAATAATAATGGTTTTTAAAAATGAATTTTAATTTCAGATAGGACTATTGAAAGTGCCACACAATTTCCCAAATGGAATTCAGTCAATAGACATTTAAGTACCTACTGTGTGTAGATATTACACTAAATCCTTCCTTTTGATGATCTATAATTTCTCACTGTCTAACTGTGATGTCTAAAACTAAACACAAAACTCTAGAACAAACTGTGGGTCATGTCCCCATATGAGACTGTGTAACTAAATATGGGGGTCACAAAAAATTTAGTAAAAGATTTCTGAACACAAAGACCAAAAATTAATTCAAAATCAAACGTGTAATGAATCCAAGGTGGCAGCACTCACACAACTTTCCTGCAGCCTTAGTTCTGAACACACAATATATGCATTTTGTACTGTGTATGCACACATGCTGCCAGAAATACCTTAGCTCAGATTCAAGACAGAGTCAGACTGATGCATTGTTGGTGAAACTGTGAACAGATCCAACCATTCTGAAGAGCAATTTGGAACTATGCTCAAAAAGTTATCAAACTGTGCATACCCTTTGACCCAGAAGTGCTTCTATTGGGCTTATATCCCAAAGAGATCTTAGAGGAGGGAAAGGGCCCCACATGTGCAAGAATGTTTGTGGCGGCCCTTTTTGTAGTGGCTAGAAACTGGAAACTGAAGGGATGCCCATCAATTGGAGAATGGCTGAATAAATTATGGTATATGAATGTTATGGAATATTATTGCTCTGTAAGAAACGACCAGCAGGATGATTTCAGAGAGGCCTGGAGAGACTTGCATGAACTGATGCTGAGTGAAATGAGCAGAACCAGGAGATCACTGTATGGCAACAATAAGACTCTATGATGATCAGTTCTGATGGACATGGCTCTCTGCAACAATGAAATGTTTCAAACCACTTCCAGTTGTTCACTGAAGAAAGCCATATACACCCAGAGAAAGGGATATGAAATGTGGACCACAACATAACATTTTCATGCTCTACTGATGTTTGCTTGCATTATGTTTCCTTTCTCTGATTTTTCTTTCTTGTAGATACGATTTTTCTTGCACAAAAATGATGTGTGGAAATATGTATACATATATTTGATTTGTCAAGTACTTTAACATAATTAACATGTAGTGGATATCCTGCCATCTAGGGGAGGGGTGGGGAGTGGGGGGGGGAATTTGTAACAGAAAGCTTTGTAAGGGTTAATGTTGAAGAATTACCCATACATGTGTTTTGCAAATAAAAAGTTTTAATAAAAAAAAAGACAGGGTCAGGTAAAAATTTCTCAAGGGGAAAAAGGATCATGAATGGAAAAAATTTAAGAAGCCCTGCTATAGAGTTGATATGATTAGGGCAAAGCACTGGAGTACTATTCCCCCCTTAATGCACCCTAAAAATCACATTAGCATTCTAATCTGTGCACTGACCACAAGGAACTACACAAACCTACACCCAAAGCCAAACAGGAATAGAAGCAGTAGTATACTGGTCAGTTTAATAATTGATCCTCAAAAATGTATGTGTGTGTAGGTACGTAACACTTTTAAATTTAATTTGCATTATTAACATAATATTCTTCATTCCTTTCTTAAATCTAGATAGTTAACAAAACAATAAATCAAGCATTTGCTGATTTCCAAGATATAAATGCTCACATGAAGATTTAATAACAAGCTCTCTGAAATCAGTTTGACCTGCATTCAGCACACCCCTGAAAAAAAAAAGTCCAAGACCATCATGACCCTATGTGTTCCCTCAACTTATATTGTTTTGGCTCTTCCATAAAGATTATTCAGACCAAGGGAATTCACTCCAATTTTTTAATCAATCAATAAATAATCAATAAGCATTTGTGAAGTACCCACTATGTTCCAGGCTCTTTCTAGGCTAAATGTTGAGGACTCATGACAAGGAGGCTTGCACAATTTTTGGAACCAAAGTAGCTGGTCTAAGATCACTAGTCATCAGAGTTCTTATTCTGTCTTCAACAGTATTGCCTTTCCTACCTAGAGCCTAAAAGGACTGAAAGCAGCTCAGACTCAGCTGCCACACCTGCAAACTTGTCCCAGCCTCCCCTTCCCTAACCTATTATGTCAGAGTAGGGTGTGGCTATTCTGCCTCCCACAGCATGGCCTCAACTCAATGTGGGAACATGGCCACCTCCTCTGGGCACCAATCCCACATGCTACAGCAGGAAATGGGGCACATGAGGGGGCTCTTTGTTCTATAGCTACTCTCAGAAGCACCTTCCTCCTACTGCACATGGAGAGACCTTGTCACTATTTCCTATCATTGAACCAAAGTCTAGTGATTCTTTCCCATGCTATACCTGTTATGATCCAGGGGCAAGTCATGAAGCCTCTAACTAATCCAATATCCTCATTTGATTTTATTATTTTTTTTAATTGATAAGTCCAGTTTTATTACCTTTAAGAACAAACCACCTCAAACTTTCTATTTTGTTAGTAAAAAGATTCCAAGAAGTTTAAATACCCACATTTTATAGCTAAGGAAACTGATGTCCAGAGCAAATAAAATTACCCAAGATCATCTGGATAGAGGGGTAGCCCAGATAGGATTCAAACCCAATTCTTCTGATTCCAGATCTCAAATCATGTAGTCATTTAGTCCCCTTCATTTTAAAACAATGAGAAAAAAACATTCAACTTGAAATTAGGAGACCCAGGGAGATTAAAGTCCTAACTTTGCCACTTACTATGTACCTATGACAAGTCAATTAATTTATCTGAACTTCAGTTCCCTTTTTTTCAGAACAAAAATAGTAACATAAGAGCAATAGGTTTGAAGACAGAAGGCAAAGGCTCAAATTTTTGCTGTGCTATTTACTACCAACATGACTATGGGCAAGTCATTTAACCACTGTAGATCACAATTTCTTCATTTGTAAAATGAAGTGGTTGGACAAGATGTTCTCCAATGTTCTTTCCAATTATAGATGCTTGAATTCTGTCTTTGAACTTCTTACTCCACGGGAATATTGTAAGGAATGTGCTATATAAATGTGAGTTTTTATAGCTATGTATATTATTAATATTCCACCTCTCCAGATTCCACAATTGTCCCCTTCCCAATATCCTGCTTAGAGTAATAATAATTATAATCGTGCCTGACCTGGACCTAAAAAGGTAGGCCAATCAAGTGAGTTGGGGGCTTTGCTTCTTTACTGTACCTCTCTTGCCTGCATAGTCACTACTGCAACTCTTGGGATTAACTCTTGAGACCTGCCTGGGCAATAGCTATGCCCAAGGGCCAGGAACCTTGGAGGCCATCCCCAAGAGGAGCAACACTCCTTCCTCTGTTCAAAAATTCTACATGTTGAGTCCTGCCTAGAGGGTTAAAATGGCTGGTGGCAGCTTTGCAGAATGCAATTGAGATCTCCCCTCTCCTTCTCCACCAAGGTCTTCCTGATGAGGCTCATTCTACACACAGAGAATTTCATGAACTACACATCTTAAAAGACAGTGACTAAAAGAACAGCTAGTGGGAAGGATTCATAAGTCCCTTTCTCAGTCTGATGGAGGTACCACTAGAACAATAAGGTACTGGCAAAGGCTAGTTTCAGGGTGGCTTATTGACATCTGAAATATCCCCTTTATAGATTTCTATTCAAGGAACAATTCTTTTAAAAATGGTTCATAAATTATTGCACTTGTAGTTTATATCATTTTTTAAATAGACAACACAAAAAAGGGAGGAGCATCATGTAGCTGAAAGAGGACTGGCTTTGGAATCAGAAGATCTGGGTTCAAATTCTGTTATTGTGTGACATTGGGCAAGTCCTCTCTCCTTTCTGGGCCCTAGTTTTCTCTTCTCTAAAATTAGATTGGGGGGAGGGGATAGAGTGGGAATGATTTAAAGTAACTTCTAGTTCAAAATGCTATGATTCTATGAAACATCAAATGTTATTTTCCAGAAACCATTTAGAGGAATCCAAACTTGCAAAGCATTCTTGTCCATCAGAGAAGTAGAAGGGCTAAGAATACAGATTAAGATACAGTTTGATGGATTATTATGATGATAACATGTTTCCATAACACCTTAAAGTTTGCAAAGAATTCTCATCTCCACAAATCTGAGAGATAGGTGATGTGAGTATTTTCATCTACATTTTATAGCTAAAGCTGAGGCTAAAGGCAATAAAAGTGACAATCCCAAAGCTAGCCAATAGGACAGCAGAAAAGGTACAGAGCAACCACCTCTCACAAACTATTTTTCTTATATGTAAAGTGGGGGTGAGTTGGGGAGGAAACACTATCAACCGTAGTACCTACCTCACAGGGTTGTTGTAAGGATCAAATAAAATAATGTATGTAAAGCACATTGTAAAGAGACAAGAAAAAAATAAACCATATTGTAACTGATAAAGTAGTATATAAATGTCAATAATCATTAGCATTTCTAAATGTTAATAATTATCAGGGAACTTGAGTCAGAAAAAACGTACCCAAAATCTAAGACAGGTAATGAATAGGTCAGAGATTCATATCTGGGCTCTTTAAGGATTTTTTAGTCTGGCAGGCAGTCATTGAGAATTTTCAAAGCACCTACTGTGTGCCAACTGTGCTAAGTCTTGGGAATACAAAAAAGAGGCCAAAAGCATTTTCTGCCCTCAAAAAAAAAGCAAATAAATATATACAAATAAGGATATATAGGAAATAATTGAGAGAAAAGACACTAGAAAGAGGGCTTGGGAAAGGCTTCCTATAGAAAATGGGATTTTTGTTGGGACTTGAAGGGACTGGAGGAAGCCAGAAGAGGATCAGGAGATAGAATACTCTAGGTATGTGAGATAAAGAAAATGCTCAGAGCTGAGAAATAGTTTATTGTTTGTGGAACAGCAAGGAAACACTCATCATTGAATCAAAAAGTACATAATAGAGAATAAAGTATAAGATATCTGGAAGATGAGATGAGGGGTTAGGTTACAAAATGGTTTTGAATACCAGAAGATTTTGTATATAAACCTGGAAGTAATAAGGAATCACTTAAAGGGAGTTTATTTGGGTAATATTGTCAGTCCTCTGCCTTAGAAAAATCATGTTGGATAATGGACTTCCTGCCATCTAGGGGAGGGGAGGGGACTGGGGGGAAAATTTGTAATGGAAAGCTTTGTAAGGATCAATGTTGAGGAACTACCTATACATACGTTATGCAAATAAAAAGCTTTAATTAAAAAAAAAGAAAAAAAAAAGAAAAATCATGTTGGCATATAAATAGAGAATGGAGTGGAATGGGGAGAGAATTGAGACAAGCAGATCCACTAGCAGGTTACTGCAATAATCTAAAGCAAGAAATGGTGAAGGTCTGCACAGGGTAGTGGTAGTATTACAGAGAAGGGGGTGTATTCAAGATATGTTGCAAAGGTGAAGCTGACAGGCCTTAGAATACATTGGATATGGGACATGAGAGATAACAAGGAATGGAAGGTATAGAGGGAAAAGAGAAAGAGAGCTCAGGACAGAGTCCTGTGGGACACCAAAAATGACCTGGGTAAGGGTACTGAAAAAAAGAAACTGAGAAGTAGTTTGACATATAGGAGAAGGACCAGGAGTGTGGTTTCATTTTAGAGAAAGGTTAAGTGATTTACTCAACCAAGGTCACAAAAGTAGCATTATAAAGTAGAATCTGAATCTAGGTCTTCTTGGCTCTAAGTTCAGGACTCTCTCTCTCTCTCTCTCTCTCTCTGTTTTCCTAATGATCCTTCACTAGCACTTCCATGCTAGTGACTGAGACTCTACTCTTTTCCAGCATGTGAAACTCTTCAATACAGAGAGTTCTTGATTCTAGTCTTATGTTCCTGACTTAATTTGCTATTTGCTCCGTCTACTTTGAAAACCTGATCTTTTTGTTCCCAGTACAAGCCTGGTGATCTAATCACTATTTCTGACTTGGTTTAGATATAAGGGTTTGCTGTGGTGTTCTTAGAACTTTGTTATACCCTCAGTTAGTACCAATTACCATGGCCCTAGCAGCTTATCAGAAAAACCAAACCTCCTCTTCCTAATTAAAAATATCATGTGCCCAAGGTTTGTACAGGCTGATATGTATAGAAAAGATAGGATTCCCAATCTTACCAAAGGAGATAATCAAAGTTAGTACTTGTCATAGTGCTGGTTCTTGAACTAGACCTTAACAAACTCAGGCATAGGATCATCATCTGTTTGCTACCATATACAAAATTATCTCCTTTTTCTGGGTCTCAGCTTCTTCAAACAGTAAAATGAGATGTTGGGGAGGTAGATGATTTCTAAGATCTCTTCCATTTCTAAATTCTTACATCCTATGTCCAATATTTTCATAGCCAACAACTAGATAATGTCCAATAAATGGCTAATGTCCAAAAAGGATGAATACATTAAGAGATTTTCTTGACATATTTTTCTCAATCTAATGGTCTGTTTGTTTAGGGTTTCCCTAATTAAAGTCTCAGGATCATCAGGACACTGTTGAAAATAACAATCAGCCTGGAGGACCAAAAAGAAAAATTAAACATTAGTACAATTTACCATTTTTCTGAAGCCCCACAAAAGTCACTAAAATGTGTCAACAGCTCCTAATGGGGCCAAAAGCCATTAGTTAAACAAATAAGAATGAGATAAAAGGTGTCAACTAGAACTTACCCAAGTAGAAATTCTCAGTCTCAGAAGCCTCTTTTAGGGCACTTTATCTTCAGGCCTCTGACCCCCTAACCAAAGTCATTTTCAGAACTGAATTGAAATTCTCCCATAGAAGGAAGACGTGGTCCAGTACCTTGTCTTTAAAGGCTATTGAATAAAAGAGTACCTCAAGTCCCTTGCCAATCATTAACTGGTCCCCCTCAGCCCTTGGGTGAATTGTATTAGGGGAAGGGACTTAGAACAATGCATGCACTGCTTCTCAGGTCTTTCCCCTAGTAAGAGACCATCAGAACCCACCCTAATAGCCTGGTTCCCCAACCACCTGACTCTTCAAACTCTATTCCTTTTCTGTCACAGTTTCTTCCCAAAATGAATAATAAGCAATCTCAGAAATACCATCCTGGCTCTTTTAATGACTAAAGCCCTTGGCAGAATAGTATCAGGCTAATGGACCTACAGAGGTGTCTAAGTGCATAAAGCCTCAGCCTGAAGAGCAGCTGCCCTGTTTACCTGGTAGTGAATTAATTGATTAAATCTTCACTGGTCACGTACACCACGAGAGGATTAATAAACTCAATCCATAAGGCCTGTTTACAAGACAATTAACACTAATATGCTTTTTCTTAATCATATTTTATCCATTTGAGCCTCTTCAATATGAAGTCTGTTACCAAGATAGAGAAAATAACATGGGGGAAAGGAAGGAGAGAAAAAATGGGAGGGAAAGTGAAGGAAAGTGAAAGACAAAGGAATTAGAGACAGAAAAGAAAAAGATGCTCTCACAGGAAAACAGAAAGAAGGGGAGAGAAAGAAAGAGAGGAAGGAGAGAGACACACACACAGAGACACAGAGAAAGAGAAACAGGGAGAGAAGGAAGGAGGGAGAGAGAGAGGGAGAGAGAGAGAAAGGGAGAGAGAGAAAGAGAGAGAGAGAGAAAGGGAGGGAGGGAGAAAGAGAGGGAGGGAGCGAGGGAGAAGGGAGAGAAACATGGAAAAAAGAAAACAAGAGGAGACTTCACTAAAGGAAATGATAAGATTTAGAGTTATAAGGTCCCTTAAGACCTATATCCTCATTTTACAAATCAGGAAACTGTGTAGTTAAGTGACTTGCCTAAAGTCATGCATCTAATGTGAAGCAGAACTGGGATTAAAACTCCAGGCTTCAAATCCAATGTTCTCTATTCTGCCTATACTAATTGAAAAAGGAATCCTAAGGGGAAACTATGAAAGAAAGGAATAAGAAGAAGAGTGGGAACTCAAAGAAGAAGAAAAAGAAAGTGGGCAATGAAAAGGGAATTCTTTTCCCTAAATCATAGAGAAAATGAGTTCAGAATGAGGACCAGAACCCAAATCTGCCTTCCAGTTAAATGCTGTTCATTCCATGTGTCTTCAACGAGATACAATGTATTGCTCTCTGTGTATAAAGACCTACCAACAGTCTGATATGCAATTCAAGCTCTTTCTCGTCAGCACTGAGCCCTCCTCATAATCTGCTGTGAGCACTCGGGGGACTGAACTACCTGGGCAGGTACAACAGGTAAAACTGAAGGAAAGAGGAGCAAGAGGAGAACAATGCAAAGAATTGAACAGAATGAAAAGCGGGCTGGCTCTGGAGAAACCCATAGGGTTACCTTGGTGTCATTCTGGGGACTGTCCCTTTCCTCCATTTCCTATACCCAGCAATGGGAGAAGAATGCCCTGCTTCCTCCAAGCAAAGGCCAGGACTAGAGGAATGGGAAAATACAGGGCCCTTGGCCATCCCCACCCCCAACCATAAGCCTTGTTCTAGAATGGCCGCCTCCCTTCCCTGGGCTGGTGATGATTCTGTTGCATATTGGGAAAGGGAAAAAAGAAACAAAGAGAAGGCCCTTTCCTAGATGTCTTGCTTAGTAAGACTTTTGCCTAGGACCTCAAAAAATTCCCTGAAGGGGAAAAAGTGGGAACACATTCGATAAACACAAGGCAATAAAAGAGTTAAACCCAACCTAGGGGTGCAGAAGCAGAGGTGGGGGATCACACACACACTCACACCCCCTCACTCACTCACTCACTCACTCACACACCGCTGGGAAGAGCCCAGCTCAGGTCAAACCAGTGGTTACCCATGGAACAGCTAATGAAGAATAAAAATAGTCTGTGTATGAGTATGGGAGGGGGAGGGGGCTGGCGGTGGGGGAGAGAGAAGGAGGCAAGCCCACAGAACTGGCATTGCAGTAGCGTGGGGGGATGGGCCGCATTCAAATCAGGCTGCAGCTCGGGGTGACTCCTGCAGGCTGGAGCTGCTGGTGAACTAAGCTACACAATGCGGAGCCACCACCAGCGGCAGGCCGGCCGAAGGCTCCGCAACGCCCCTGCAGTCCGACTCCACCCGCCAGAGGGGACTAGAATATTCCAAGGGGGGGGCGGGGAGGCTGGGCAGGGGAGGAAGCGCCTCCATGGTTATAGGCTGCGGAGGTCCGACTCTAGCTCTCCGGAAGATATGTAAGCCTTCCCACAGCCAGGACCAAGCCAGACACCCGAGGCAGTGGGAAGAGCTCAGGACCACGAGACTTGGGTTCAAATGCCGACTCCGCTACGCTTATTGGACGCTGGGTTGAGCGCCTCATCTCTCTGAGGCTCACTTTCTTTTTCTGTAAAATGAATAATAATACTTGATCTAATGCCCTCAAAGAATTACGGTGGAAAGAACTTTGTTAATAAGAATTCATATTTATACAGCCTTTAAGGTTGGCAAAACACTATTTTCCACAGAAGTCGTTGCTATGATGGATAGAGCACCAGGCCTGGTGGAGTTAGGAAGACCTGAGTTCAAATGTGGCTTCAGACACTTACTAGCTATATATAACTGGGCAAGTCACTTAACGGTTATCCGACTTCTCAATTGTAAAAATGAGAATAATAATTACAGCAACTACCCCACAGAGTTACAGAGAGGATCAAAGTGCTCAGCACAGTACCAGCTAGCACTTAGTGGGGCACTTCAACGCTTGTACCCTCCAGCTTCTCTGAGGCAGTGTTTGAACTTAAGTATTTTGATTCCAGCACTCTTTCAACTGCACTATGCCAAACTGCCTCTCAATTTTAAAGAACTAAAGAAAAATGAGTGGTTATTAAAACTAGATGAAGCAGGGGGAAGAAGTCTTGTTCTGGAAGGCAATTTAAGGGAAGAGTAGAGGCAGAAAAGTCTTAGAAGCAAAAATGACATTGTCCACTGACACTTTCTCCAGACTGGTGATCCCTAGTCATTCTTACAGATCCCAAAGACTGAGTTGTCCAACTGTATCCTCTCCCTCGTGCCCCCACTGGGGCAGGGTACTGCCCATATGCTGACATAGTAAATCAATGCTTAAAGACTGGAAAAAAATGAAGAGGCCCTTATAATAGGCCTGGGAAGCTGTGATCTAAGAGAGTTTCTAACTGCTGGAGCCAGCCAGGGCTTCCTGATTGGCTCCAAATGATGTCATTCAGATGGCCAGCATCCCCAATACAGAGAGCCAGGGCCTTTACTTGCTCCCTGAATCCCATTTCAGAGTAAGCACCTTCAAGCTCCCCATCAAGTTCCCCAGGTTAATGATTATACTTCTCAGGTAATAGTTAAAGTCAGTCTGACCTTAGGCCTCAAAACATCCATCAAGGTGTGATATTATCACACAAAAACAGCCGCCTGGAAGGTATTATTGCTTAATGAGACAAGGTTTACTTCATAGCCCAAAGGCAACAAATTAAAGGGTTTCTCCAAACTTGAAGAGGCATCAAAGAAGTGTCAAAGAGACATCAGAAGGGCTTCTGGTTCCTCCAGAGCACCTGGAAGAGCAAAATAAAAAGCTCATCGGGGTACTAAATATTAAGAATTATAATTAAGTCCCCTTTTCATTGTCTATGTGATCTAAGGTAAGCTATAGTTCTAAATAATCCAAAACTAGGATAAAATCGTTTCTATTTGTTCCAACATCCCATACTCAAGAGTACATGATGTCTTTGTATTGTCTAGTCCAAATTCTTCTGACTGGCTTTCAAGGCTCCTCCACAACCTGGCCTCCCAACACACCTTATGCTCTGTAATGGCTAGTCACTCTACTGTCTTCCTTACTCCTATCTTCATGCCTCTGCCTAGAATTTCCTCAGTCTTTTCCTCTCCCTATCTATGATAGCTCATATTTATTCAGTACTTTAAGAATTACAGGGGCAGCTAGGTGATGCAGTGGATAGAGCACCAGTCCTGAAGTCAGGAGGACCTGAGTTCAAATGTGGTCTCAGACACTTAACATTCCCTAGCTGTGTGATCCTGGGCAAGTCACTTAACCTCAATTGCCTCAACAAAAAGAGCAAAAAAAAAAAAAAAAAAAAAAAGAATTACAGAGCCCCTGGCTCACACACAACCCTTTCAAGTAGTAAATGCTAGCACTTATATTTTCATTTTACACATGACAAATCTGAAGCCCAGAGAGACAATATAACTTACCTATGATCACATAGCACTGATGATCATAGTCAAGATTTGAATCCACAACTCTTCTGACTACAAATCCAATGTCCTTTCTACTACTATACAATATGGCTTTTATAAAGGCCCAATCAAACCCTGATGATATTTGCACTTGTTCCCTTTAGTAGGATGGAAGCATTTATTCTGAAGGAAATTCTGGGCACACTTGAGGATCTGAGCCAGAGAAGAGTAAGGTGAGGTCATCTGTTTCATCCCCAACCCAAACTATAGGTCCTGTGTTTTCTCAATTTCCCAAGAACTAAGCTGGCATTCACTGGACAAATTAAGAGCTGCTTCCCACTAAAATAGAAAGAAATATTCCATTAACAATCAGCCCAAAGGATGAGACAAAAAAAATGATTTCTAGGACCAAGACTCCTTCAAAAAGGTTTTGAGATGATTTCCTAGTCCATGAAAACAAATGATAGTAAAAAATGTGACTAGGCCTAAGTAAAAGTGATTGCCTACCAGCATTCCCAGTGTTAAAATTCTGGGACAATGCAAGAGTGCTTGCATGGGGGCTGCATGTGCAGAAAGGAGAGAGAAGGCTGTATAAAATATTAATCAGGCACAGTTTTGAGCAGAGCTTGCAACAGTCCTGAGCCAATCCCCTTTCTGCAGCCCAAAAGCTCAATGACATGACTCACAACTTCTGGAACTCATGCATTCTCTAACCCTGGATGAACGTAGAATAGTTAAAGCTACTCATAGAAAAAGAATAGAGCAGAAAGCAGTGGTAGCACAGAGCAGGATTAGAAAGCGAGGGTAATCTCACATCATGATAATACTAATAATTTTATGTAGTGTTTTAAGATTCAAAAAAGTTCTGTACATATGTTAGTTAACTCATTTGATCCTCCCAAGTCTGGGAGAGAGGTGTTATTATTTTTCCCATTTTGTTAATAAAGAAACTGAGATTGAGAGATATTATAAGACTTACCCAGGATCATATAGCTAGTAAATATTTAAGTGAGGATTTGAACTCTGGTCTTCTTGATTCTAAGTCCATCATTCTTATCCACTGCACCACAACCACAGTGTCAGTCTCTCTGTGGTAGGCATGCCACTACATTTGGATTCTACTCAGATTAAATTCACATAGGTAAAGAATGATGATTGCAACTATGTGGGCCCTCCCTCCAGCCATGCTGATACAGCATACTACATTGTCTCTGGGAGTTTCTGTGGCCAAAATAATTCATCACTCCATGGTCAACCTGGCAACAAGTCTCTGCACTTAGCACAGTTGTTCCTCAGGCAACAGACACACACTTCATCACTGATCTCATAATGGAAAACTTTCTAGCTTAGTGGCCCTGGCAGTGCTTGGGGTCCATCTGCAAAGCATTTAAGAACCTATTGTCAGAAAGGAAGCAAAATCATAGTGAAGAATTGGCCTCATAGGCAGGAAGACCAGGGTTCAGGTCCAGCCTCTGTATCATTCTGGCTGTGTCACCTAAAGCAAATCACTAGTCTCAGTACTCCATGCAATTCTCTTAAAAAAAAAAAAAAGTCACTAGATGGAGTGCTACAATTTGATTCAGGAAGACCTGAGTTCAAAATTTGTCACTATCTATGTGTACTTGAGCAAGCCACTTAACTTCACCTAAGTTAACCTCTCCTCTGTGAAACTGGAATAATAACACAAGGTTGTGGTAAGGATAAAATGAGATTATTACTAAGCAGTTTCTTCAGAATGACTCTGAAAGATGGATAGGGACAGAGATATAATAATCTATAATTTCATTGGTATAACACACTCCCCAGTCGGGAAACTCCTTCCACTTGGACAGATCAACACTTTCTTTGAACTTCTAAGTCCTGGAGAACTGACTGGGGGCACAGAGAAGTTAGATGACTTGCTTAGAGTCAATGAGATAAAATGAGTATTAAAGCAGTTTATAAACTTTTAGGATTAAGTTACAGGGCAAAAACCTGTGTACTTTTATTGAGGGAGTTTTCTTCACTCTGCAGTTCCTATCCCAATGAAATCTTAAGTCTAGTCAAAGAATGAGGAGAAAGTAAAGGAAAGAGAAGGAAAAGAAAGACAAGAAGGAAGAGAAGGAGAATGAGGGAAAGGAGGAAGATGAGGAAGAAGATAAAAAAGAAAATGATGCTGATGATAATGAAGTGAAGATAATAGTTCCCATGAAGTTAAAGTATCAGAAGATTTTCACAAATATTAAAATTCTATATCTATCCTGATAGAGAAACTGAGACAGAAAGGAAGGGGGAGGGGGAAAATACATATCATACATGCATATCACATACATATACATACAATATAAACATACATATTACATTTCTTTCCGATGATTTTATGTCTATTACCTTATTTAATGCTCATTTTCCTCATTTTATAAACAAAGACAAATGTGGCTCATAGCAGTGAAATGACTTGCCTAATCAGAATACTGAAGTTGTTTCTAGATTCAGATTCCAAGTTCAGTGCTCCATCTACCACATCACACTTAATCTTTCAGATCCTAAGTGTGAGTAAAGCTCCTATCCCATCACAGCTTTCCAGTCACTGGTTTGCCATGAATGTTGCCATGGAAAATCCAAAAGAGTAAAAGCCTAAAAATCTAGTTCAAATCCCAGCTCTGCCACTTAACTGGTCTTCAACTCTTGGCCAGTCACTTCATCTCTCTCAGGCATCAAATTCTCTATAACTAGAAACAAAGATAAGAATCCTACTACTACTAACCTTTTAGGGTTCTTGTGAGGCGATATGGTATAACGAATAAAAAATCCTATTTCTTATACATCCTGGCTGGGTAATTCTCAGTGCCCCCAGCCAGTTCTCCAGGACTTAGAAGTTCAAAGAAAGTGCTGATCTGTCCAAGTGGAAGGAGTTTCCTGACTGGGGAGTTTGCTATATCAATGATATTACAGATTATTATATCTTTGTCCCTATCCACCTTTCAGAGTCATTCTGAAGAAACTGCTTAGTAAACATTAAAACACTATAGAAATACAAGGTATCATTAACAATGGAAATGTAAAGTATTAATTGGGAGAACAGGACAGTGGCCTGGACAAGCCAACTTTTCATTCAGTATCTGGAGAAATACCTGCCTTTAATGGATACATCATTATCTAGCTTCCCTTATCAAATCAAGCTTACCCCCAAATTGATTGTACCCCTCAAAATGTCCACTAAATTAACAAATGAAATCACACCTACTAAAATCACACCTCCAGAAATCCTCTGCCAGTCAACATAGCACCCAACATCCAGAGTGGGACAAATTTATTACTTTATAAACAATATTCAATTAACTGGCCAGCAATGCAGGTGGGAGGTGGCTAGCTCAGGAGCTAGGGAGGGATAGTGACATGAGAGAGAGAACTTGGGTCCAGGAACACAGTTAAATCTACTCCTCTCAGACCCTGTATTTTGTGTTAATACTTGCCATCTGCTCATGTTGCATTTTTACCACAGACAGGGAAAGGAAGGGGGGAGGAGAGATAGATAGAGAGACAGAGTCAGAGAGACAGAGAGTGAGAGAGAGGTGGGGGAAGAGAAGAAAAGGGAAGTGGATGACAAGGAGGAGAAGGAAAGAGAAAGGAGCAGAGGAAAGATAGAAAGATACCATGGCTTAGTGTTAGACCTAAGTCTTAAAGGAAGTCAGTCTCTAAGAGGGGGAGGGAGATAATGAGAGAAAGATTGAAGGAAGAGGAAAGGGGGGGGAGGAGGAAGGGAGAGAAGGGGAGAGGAGGTAGATAGATATCATGGTTAAGTAAAGACACTAAAATCTCTCTCCGTCTTTGTGTTGCTCTCCTTGCTCTGGTTTTACCACCAGACAACAAAACCTGAGCCAAATCATGCCTCCTCAGAACTGCCATTGAAGGGAAATTCTTCAGGAGGTAGGGAAAGGAAGAGAAGTCAAGGGGAGGCCTCCTCTGCAGGTCTGATACTCCACAAGGCAAGAAATCTGCCTGAGGGAGCAGCTTAGTGAAGAGCTGGTGGGGGGAGGGAGGGAGGGAGAGAGAGAGAGAGAGAGAGAGAGAGAGAGAGAGAGAGAGAGAGAGAAACAGAGACACAGAGACAGAGACAGACAGAGAGACAGATACAGACAGAGACAGAGAGACAGATACAGACAGAGACAGAGATAGAGAGACAGGCAGAAGGCAGAAAGACAGACAGACAAAGAGACAGAGACAGATAGATAGACAGGGACAGAGAAAGGGGAGGGAGAGGGAGGGAGGAAGAAAGAGAAAGAGAGAGATAAAGACAGAGAGAGGAGGGGAAGGAGGGAGAGAGAGAGACAGACTGAGAGAAGCAGAGAGAAAGGAAGGGAGGGAAGGAGAAAGGAAGAGAGAGAGAGAGAAGGAGGGAGGGAGAGTGTGAGTGTATCAGTGTGTGTGTGTGTGTGTGTGTGTGTGTGTGCGCGCGCATGTGTGTGTGTGAGTGAGTGTATAAGTGTGTTTGTGTATGTGTGTTGGGGTGGAGATGGGAGGGGGTGGGGGTTCCAATAGGGAGGAGACTCAGCGACTGGCAGCTGCGACTCCTACAGGCAGAGATAAGGGACAGCATCCTCTCCCACATCCTCCATTACATCACAGACAGAAAAGCCGCCCTAACCACAGAAAAAGAAAGGCCTCGAACTTTCTTTCTGGTGTCCAGGGCCAGGCCTGCCTAACTGGATCATATCAATAAAAAATTATGGGGGAGAGGATTCAGGACCAGGGTTAAACAAATCATTTTTTAATCAAATTAAAGTTGGATGGTGACATGGACCAAGCCCTGGCTTGGGAATCAAGAGGACTGGGTTTTAATGTCCCAGGTCTGCCATCCAGTTTTTGAGGTGATCTTGGGAAAGTCACTTCCTTCTCTGAATCTCATTTTCTTCCTCAAAAAAAAATGTCAGGGGTAGAGTGTAGGTCTCTAAGGTTCCTCTACATCCTAAGTTCCTCCTAGCTCTGATATGTTTCAGGGGCCATTCCAGTTTCAACACTGTCTGTTCTAAGATGCCTCCAGTTCTGCCATCTTATGTTACTGGGTCCTTTCATGTCTTCTATTTTCTTCCCAATTCTGACTTTTTATGTTCTAACTGCATTCTAATGTTCACATTCTATGTTCTAAGATCCCTTCCTCATTTAACATTCTATGTTCCTTCCAGTTTTGACATTTTATGTCAGATCCTTCTAGCTTTAACATTCTATATTCTGTTATTATTTGACCTTCTCCAGACCCCTTGAACAAATAACAAGTATTACCCTTTCATCTATAAAACAGGGGAAGCTTCATGGAATACTGAATCTTCAAACCAGTTTTCACATACTGCAAGAGGCCAACTGGTTTGTAGACTCAGCCTAGGCTGGACTCATCTAAGCTTCTTTGGGAAGCAAAGCAGGGCCTTTTGTCAAGAGAGAGCTAACCCTAAAGGGGTCTCTAAACTTGAGACCAAATTTTACAGTCCTGCCTCTAGGTGCCCCTTTCCCCAGGGCCCCAGGTTTTACACACTCCATAGCTCTCCCCTGTGCAAAATCTGTTTCTTCAACTCTGGAAGCCTGGTGTTGGGACTTGGCCCAAAATGGTTTTGTTATTAGCCAAAGAGTCATCCTTGGAAAGAGTTGTACTCTTAACCATTGGAAAAATTAATCAAAATGACACCTCGTGAACAAGATGTTTTGGCTCACTAGAAAAAAAAACAGCGGTTTACAACAAATTAGCAAGGTTCACTCTGTGCTTCTGGGCAAAGAGGCAACTCAGAGCATTCTGAATACTATTCCTGGGGCCTTTACTAGACTGGAACTGGTTCTTGGCAAATAAGAAAACTATCCAAGACAATCCATGTCCCTAGGTCTCCCTCTCTCCTGCATTTCAAAGGGCCCCAAGGCCTGGGGAGCAAGCTGAGATGTCTCCAGTTCATTTTTACACTTTCCTACTTCTGCCGCCTGCCCTGATAATGTCTTGCAGATGTGAGGCTCTTTCTTCCTTTGTATGAAGTTGTTGGGTCAGACTCCCTCATCAGAGCAACTTTGCTCTCTCTAAATTTGTGTCCTTTAGGCTAGGTGCCCTCCTAGGTGTCTTTGGTATGATGCTTAGCAAGACTACCTCCTCTACTATCTCCCCTCACTTCTAGAGTGTGCATTCAAAAAGAAAGGAAACTTGGTGGATAGCTGACAATTTCTCCCTAGTTGTGAAAAATCAATTCTAAATAACCAGAACTGTAGAAGGAACAAAACTTGTCCAGGGCCCACCGGAACATTCTGTCTCTTTGCCTTAGTCTTTCTCTCTACCTCATTTTCCTTTGAGTTTGAAAGTGATGTTCAGAAGCCCCAGCCTCATCCACCAATAAGGATATTGTGGCTAACCTAACCTGACACCTCCAAAAGTTATTCAACTTCTGGCTTTAGCCATAACAGAGTGTTCATTTCACCTATTCTACCATCTTTAAATGGTCCCAGGGTGCCATGCATATAGGGAAAGTATTTCTGATAACCCTATAGAAAAGCATTATTCCCAAATACCCAAGCCTCTCCCTTTTTCCAAAATCTACCTCCTGTGTTCATTAATTGCACAAATATATGTGGAAGCACCTTCTACATTCCAGAAATTCTATTAAGCACTGGGGATAGAGATAAAAATGGGGAGCTTACTTTAGCAGATGAAATAATATGAATATGAATAAGTAAACATTAAATGCTCAGAATAAAAACAAAAAACAAGGGAAGAGCTCTAGCAACTGAATAGTGAGAGGGATTCTAATAAAAATTCATACTGATAGGAACTTTGCACTTTTCTAAGTGCATTTTTCAAAATGTTTTCATCAGTATGTTCACATTGGTCTTCCTTCATAAAACTTCTGAAGAAGGTAAGGACATGCATTACTATATCCATTTACCAGAGGAGAAAGCAGGGCTTAGAAAGAGAAGTGGTTAAAAAGTAGTTATCAGAACTTGAACCCAGATCTCCTGAGTTAGAGTCACATTGTTCTTGAGCTAAAAGGGCCTTATAAGACCATTTACCCTTTTTCTCAAATGAGGATATTTAGGTCCATGCAAAGGAGGTGATGTTGAAGGCCATCCATCTAGTAAGTATCAGAGCCAGGAATAAAACCTAGCTCTCCTGATTTATATTACAAGTTTTATTAATCATACTTATTGAGCCCTCTGAAGGCCTTCTCTTTAGGAATATCCATCATCCCCAAACCCTACCTTTTCACATACCTAGAACAAGGTTCATTTTAATAGTAAATAAGGAGAAAAGACCTTGTAAGGGTGGGACTTATTTATTCTTGGTTCCATTACAAGCTTGCTATGTGACCTCTGCTAAATCATTTGATGAGCTGGCTGATTTTAGAAAAATAGAGAAAGATTTGCTTGAAATAATGAAGAGTAAAATGAGCAGAACCAAGAGAACATTGCATATAGTAACAGTGATATTGTTCCAAGAACAACTTTGAACAACTAAGTCATTTTCAGTTTTATAAGGGCTAAAATCAACTACAAAGGACCTATGAAGATGCTATCAACATCCAAAGAAAGAAGTGATTAATGAATTATGTATAGCATAGTTTTACATATATACACATACACCTTTGGTGTGAAATGGGGAAGGAGGGAGTAAAAAATAAAAAGCTCATAGCAGAGAAGAAAGGAAAACTTAAAAGATAGCACAGAAAAGCAGGGTAGCTTTGAAAATGATGAATAGCATGGTTTAAAAAAAAAAAAAAAAGTAAACTGTGCTAAATGAAATGCAATTGTACTGCAACTCTTTGTCTTAGGGAGCTGTCCAGAGCACTGAGAGGTTAAAGAATTTACCCAGGATGATTAACAGTGTGGGCCACAGATAGGACTTAAATTTGAGTGCTTCCTACCACTTAAATTTAGATCCTTCTTATTACTTCAAGGCTAGCCCTTGATCCTTTTCCATTTCCTTCAATCTGCCTCCATGTGTAAAGTTAGAACATTGTGATGAGGTGAAAAAGATATGGCTAGAACAGGTTAGAGAATCAAGAAAGAATAATTTTCTTCTCAGAAGTTTCATGGAATGTTACAATCTGAAGACACCTTAGAATATATAATGTCCAAGCTAAGGGGGATCTTAGATCATAGAAAGTTGAAGTTCTTAAAATTATAGTAGAATGGGAGCTCTTCGAAGGCAGGAACTATTCCATCTTTCTTTTCACATTCCTAGAATTAAACATGATCCTTTATATGTGGCAGGAAACCAATTTGTGTTAAATTCAATTGAACATTGAAAATGTAATATTAGCACTGACCCTGAGTGGTCATTTAGGACAACCATCTCACTTGATAGAAAGCCCTAGAAGGGAAAGTCACAGGTATCAGTCTGCATACAGCTAGGGCTTTCCATCTAGCCCTCATAAAACCCAAGTCTTCTGACTTTGGATCTAGTGTTTCTTTCAATAAACCATCTCTCCCTTCACACTGATTCTTAGTTCACAATCAACAATTATTGTTGATGTGAGGGCAGGGGTAGGGTAGGATGGGGAAGGGAGGAGGGATCTGCACTGCTTCCTGAGGGTGGTAACTGTTCAGTGCAGCTGCTACCACATAAAACAGAAGGATAACAAACTGGCCAATCCACTTCCAGCCTCCCTGAGGCCCCACAAAGAAGTCCCCTATCCCCTCCCCCACTTCTAAGAAGCCCAGCCTCTGAGACAGCTGTACTGGACTATATCTTCTGGGCTGGGTTTAGAGGAAGGGAGGGACAGAGGAGGAGATCCAAAAATGGTGTAGCTAACCCCAGACCTTAATTCAAAAGCAGCTGGAACCCAGCCCAGGGGCTGTCAAAGCCATCAATTCCCCTTCCCTCTCCTCACCAGGTAGGGGAGAGAGTTATCTTCAAAGACAGGGAGGGTTGGGGGGGGAGTGAAGAACTAGCATCAGCAACAGAAAGGATTGGTTGGAATAGAGAGACAGAATCAAGGAAGAAGTAAAGACTGATGGGGAGAGTAGAGAGGTAGTTGTCTTCAAGGTGGAGCCTCCAATACAGCCAAGGCAGTCTTCCTAGGACATTTTCAAATAAGTCAGGCAAACAGTGAGATCCAGGCCTGGGTCCTCCCAGATGTTTCACAGAGACTCTAATGTTTCTGAGGCCTTCTTTCCCCCTTTCAATGTTTACTGAATCTAGGGCAAAAGGAGCCAAGAGGAGGAAGAGCAATCAAGAGCTCAAGCCTGGGTAGTTTACTTTGGCTTATTCCCTTCTCCTAGGTGAAGCATTTAGAACTGGAAGAGAGGAAAGTCCAATGTGGATTTCACCCATAAAAACCAGTTGTTGAGACTAAACCCACTTCATCTCCCTGAGATCAGACCACCCATCTCTGGGGGGGGGGGAGAAATGGTTACCTCTGGGACAGGCTGTGGGGCAAGACAATAAGGGAGAATGAACTCAGGACAAAACAAGTTGTGAGTTACGGGTTCAGAGAGAAAATGAAGTAGAGAAAACTAAGACCATTAGGGATTTTTCGGACACAAGCCTGTGCCTGCCTCCTCCTTCCCCTCCTTACATGTGCACAGGGACATGTGCACACCCCCATACCCTCCCACACCCTCTCACTCCTACACACAAATACATCTCATAAGGTCTGTCCTTAGTGGCTTGTAATCATGACCACCAAGCAAGGTCCCTCATATAGACTGTACTCGGTGGGTGACTCACCGGCTATTGGCAGGGATGCACTTCCCAGGACAAGTTTCTACAAGTAATGTCTACAAGCTTCATGTTGCAGTGGTAAAGCAAGGTCCAAGAAGGAGTCAAAGTCCCAATAGCAGGAACTCCCACCACCCTTAGGCTATCTGAGGGTCAACAGAAGGCTCTGGACCTCCATCTCATCTGTTTTTCCCACAGCAAATCCAGAGGGTTAGAAATCAACTAATTTCTTATAGAATGCCTCTCTCTTTTTGATGATGCAATCAAAGAGCTACTGGCCTAGCTTTGCTTATTTCTTCAACAAATATTTGTTGAAAGAAAAGGAAACTAAGGGGTTCCCATCAATTGGGGAAGAGCTGAATAAATTATGGCATATAATTATATATATATCATTATGCATATGAATACAATAGAGTATTACCGTACCCTAAGAAATGATGACAAGAGTCCATTTTCAGAGAAACTTGCTGAGATTTATATGACCTGAGTCAGAGTGAAATGAGGAGAGCCAGGAGCACAATTTATAAAATATCAACAACATTGTAAAAAAAAAAAAAACAAAAACCTCTTTGAAAGTCTTAAGATTTCCTATGAATGAATTAAATTTTAACTACAAAGGTCTTCAAATGGAGCACACTACCCATCTCCTGATTGATAGTTGGTAGATAAGCTTTTTTTTTTTTAATGATACACATTTATTAACCAACTACTTTGTACCAGACATTGTGCTAAATGTTGGGGATACAAAGAAAGGCAAAAAGTCAATCTCTGTTTTCAAGGAGCTCACTGCCTAATGGGTGAGACAATAAGCTCATTTTATTTGGTGTTTAAGTTCAGATAAAAAGTGAGGTGGCAAAGTAAATAGAGCAATGAGCCTGAAATCAGGAAGACCTGAGTTCAAATTGGTCCTCAGAATTTATTAACTGTGTGACCCAGGTATGTCACTTCATCTCTGTTTGCCTCAGTTCCCTAAACTGTAAAGTGAGGATTATAATAGAACCTATTTCTTAGTGTGGTGGTGAGGATCAACTGTGATATTTGTAAAGTACTTAGCACACTGACTGGCACATGGTAAATGTTTACTAAATGTTTGTTTCCTTTTTTTATTCCTACTACTGTTTAGTTCACATATACTACTGCTATCTGCTCCATGTATCTTCTTGTGCTTAAGAATATGAGAAAATAGCAAATACTTTGTTGATATGTAATAAAAATGTGATTATATAGTACTACCCAGATCCACCAGTCTACCTACCCTCTCAAAAAAGAAAGTGAGGTGTTTTTTATGACCTTTTTTGGATGAAATCACTTTGGCCCTCATTAGTGACTGATCCTTCTTATAAGCATCTACCTAAAATTTCTTTAATAATATATTCTGTTTATTTTGTTTTGTTTTTTCACATAATAGTATAATTTTCAACATTCACTTTTATAAGATTTTGAGTTCCAATTTTTTTCTTCCCACCCTCCCTCTAATATTATGTTCTTAAATTTTCCCAGTAATCAGTTAAGGACAGTACCTAGCCCACAATGCACAACTTATAGATGTTAGTTGTTGTTGTTGTTGTTGCTAGAAAATAAAGAAATATTTGCTAAGGGCTTCTCCTGTGTACAAGGAGACACCATATAAGCATTAAAGAAATTACAACTAAGTGATATTAGGAATATTGTACTGAATTTATAATCAGAAAGATCTGAATTTAAATCCCATCTCAAGCAATTCTTAGCTGTTCAACACTGGACAAGTGATTTAATTTCTCTGTGCCTCAGTTTTCTCATTTGTAAAATAAGAGGATTAGATTCAATAGCCTCTAAAGTCTCTATTAGCTCTGACTCTGTGATCCTATGAACTATAAGCATTATATGGGATTAATTTCCCATGAGATAACTTTACATTAAAGCTGGTAAAAATCTTGGAGAATATCTTGGATCCCAACCATTCTGGAGAGCAATTTGGAGCTATGCTCAAAAAGTTATCAAATTGTGCATACCCTTTGACCCAGCAGTGTTTCTATTGGGCTTATATCCCAAAGAAATCATAAAAGAAGGAAAGGGCCCCACATGTGCAAGAATGTCTGTGGCAGCTCTTTTTGTAGTGGCTAGAAACTGGAAACTGAATGGATGCCCATCAATTGGAGAATGGCTGAATAAATTATGGTATATGAATATTATGGAATATTATTGCTCTGTAAGAAATGACCAGCAGGACAATTTCAGAGAGGCCTGGAGAGACTTGCATGAACTGATGCTCAGTGAAGTGAGCAGAACCAGGAGATTCACGGCAACAACAATACTATATGAGGATCAGTTCTAATGGACGACTCTCTTCAACAATGAAATGCTTCAAACCAGTTCCAATTGTTCGGTGAAGAGAGCCATATACACCCAGAGAGAGGGATGTGAAATGTGGACCACAACATAACATTTTCATGTTCTCTATTGAGGTTTGCTTGCATTGTATTTCCTTTATCGGATTATTCTTTCTTGTAGATACGATTTCTCCTGCACAAAAAATGATGTGTGGCAATAACTATACATATATTCGATTTCTTAAGTATTCTAACATAATTATCATGTAGTGGATATCCTGCCATCTAGGGGAGGGGTGGGGAGTAGGGGGGAAAAATTTGTAACAGAAAGCTTTGTAAGGGTTAATGTTGAGGAATTACCCATACATATGTTTTGCAAATAAAAAGTATTAATTAAAAAAAAGAGAATATCTTGGATGCAAGATCCTTCCTATACAGGAGAAAAAAACTGAAACACAAAAAGTTTTAAAGTAATTTGACCCAAAGTTATGTGGTAAGTTAATGTCAGATCTGAGATTTGAACCTGGGTTCCTTTGACAGAAGTCTAAGGAGCATTAACAAACAGCCTGTATGATAAGAATAATGGGGAGGGAAGTTTGTGATCTGCATGGGTGAAATGATTAGACATATTGAATTCACATATCCAGCAGGTGCCAAAACCCTTCCATTTATATAACCATTGTTCTCTCATCATAGATTAAATTTTAGCACTATAGACTGGTAGAGTAAGAGGGGACACATAAATGTCGGTAGGTAACTGGAGGGTATCTAAAAAAATCATCTAATTCCTATGATGAAACTGAAGTACAGAAAGGGAATTGACTTACACAAGGTCACTTGAGTTGATTGTTGGTAAAGCTGGAACTAAATCCTCAGATTATCAGGGCCAACTGGGCTTTGAATGAAGCCAGTCTTCAGATCGGTGAGGAAATAAAACAACTGAACTAGAGCATTGGAAAGTCCTTTCTCTCCATTGCTCCAGTATGCTAGTCCCAGTTTCCATCCCCCACTTCCTGCCAGGAGAAGAAATTGAGATACTCACATTTCGGAAGGCAGGCAAACTGGTTGACTGGAGCCACTTTCGAATAGTGTGAGGAAATGTTCCATAATCTTTCTCAGCCTGGAGCACCTGTGCCTCCAGGAAGGAGACATGGTGTCCCACCATCTTCACAAAAGCCTAGGAGGAAGGGATTTGGAGTTGTTTTGTTGTTGTTTTTTTTGTTTTTGTTTTTGTTTTTTGAGGTGTTGGGGGGAAAGAGTGGAAAGGAACATGGGACAGACAAAGAAAACAAAACCAGGAGAAAAGCTTAGACACATCTGCCTTGGATTTGAACACATTCCTGGCTACAGCTACATGGCCCAGAGCAAGACGTCAAAACCCCTAATTATTACCACAAGTCTTCCCTCAGCGGCTCAAGTTTCATGCCATGCCCCATAGCCATCCCTGGGAGAACATGATAGAAAGAGTAGTTCCTGGGGATTCCAGGGTCCAAGTGAACACATTTCAGATAAATTAAAGCTAGTACTCTGATGATTGATTTGTTGAATGGCCTTAGTAAAAAGTCCTTAACCTCTCTGGGCTTCAATTGCTCCAAATGTCATAAAATGGAGGAAATTAGGAAGCATGGTACAGTGGAAAGGGAGCATTAAAAGCAAAGGAGAGGGAACAATCAGAAGACTTGGATTCAAATCCTTTTTCACAGATATTTCCTGTATGATTTCAGCCAAGTCATTAATCTCTCTAGGGTTCAGGTTTCTCCTTCATAAGAGAAAAAAAAATTGGACTAGATGATCTCTAGGGTAAAAAAATACTGTCCTATGGATCTTTTCCCATTTCCCAGGGCTGAGAAGTAATGATATCAGTTGTTCAAAGTTCCTTGACAAAAAGGCATTAAAGAAATTCAAAATGGTATTATTAACATAATTCTTCAGGTGCTCCAGCAGATGTGATTTCTCAACAATAGCTTTATCACAGCCTAAGAAGCCAATCTTCTCTTTGGGGAGAGGGGCAAAAAAGAATGGAGACAAAGAAGGGGTTCAGGATCCACTTGGCAAATACATAAACAAGGACCAGAAAGTCCCTATTAACAAGAGCCTTGACTCTCTTCACCCTTTCTGAGTCAGTTCACATGGTAGCAAAGCATAAGAAAGTCTTCCTCTCTCTCTCTTCCTCAAGCTGAGCATCCTAAAAACAAATCCAATTTCTTCTCTCACATTAATACCATTCTGGTAGGGAGTGTGAGGCACTGCCCTGGAATGTAATCATTCCAAGGCCTGAGCTGCCTTTGAAAGGCCAATAACCGCCTCATGGCAAAACCACAGCAGAAAGAGAAAAAAAGAAACCTGCAGGGCCCAGCCTACTCTGGCCTCAAATCTCATTCAACACCCCTAGGGTTGTTTTTATTTTGTTGTGTTGTGTTTTGAAATATATCTGCTAAGCTTCTTTTCTTCCTTCCCCCTCCGCCATTCACCCAAGGACTCAGACCTCAAAAGGCTGAAGAGTTCATAGGATTTAGAACTGGAAAAGGCCCTTTGGGCTCTTATTATACAGAGGGAAAAATGAGACCTAGAGAGGGGGGAAGTGATGCCCAAATAGTAAGTGATAAGAGTCCGGACTCAAAGGCAAGTCCTCTGACTCCAAATTGTATGCTTAAATATGTCTGAGGCATCCAGACCAGGCTCCTCTCTACACAGAAGGGCTCTTATCTCCATGAGAAAGGCATCTTTCCTGGGAACCTAACACTGGGGGAGCTGGGAGCTATACTGAGGAGGACGACATAACAATTCACATCCACAGAACTGTCGGGTTTATAAAGCATGAACCCAGGTAGATTCAACATTGTCTCTCCAGGTGAATCCCATGAATACACAGGAGGTGAATGAGGGAAGGGACTAGCTAAAATACAGATAGCACTAGTCCTGAAGCATTCAAAACAAATCCATCTTAGAGCTATTTGGCAAAAATGTTAAACTAATTGCCTTAAAAAGGAGTCCAGCTGCTACTAGATCAATGTACATATGTTTATTGTCCAAAGAATATCATAACACTTTGCAGAATTCTGGAGAGGAAACTTTGGTGGATAGCCATAGAAATGGGTTCACTGCTGTGCATGCCATTTGACCCAGCAGTGTTTCTACTGGGCTTATATCTCAAAGAGATCTTAAAGGAAGGAAAGGGACCCACATGTGCAAAAATGTTTGTGGCAGCCCTTTTTGTAGTGGCTAGAACCTGGAAACTGAAAGGATGCCCATCAATTGGAGGGTGGCTGAATAAATTATGGTACATGAATGTTATGGAATATTATTGCTCTATAAGAAAAGACCAACAAGATGATTTCAGAGAGGCCTGGAAAGACTTGCATGAACTGATGCTGGCTGAAATCAGCAGAACCAGGAGAACATTATACAGCAACAAGACTATAAGATGATCAATTCTGATGGATATGGTTCTCTTCAACAATGATGTGATTCAAACCAGTTCCTGTTGTTCAGTGATGAAAATAGTCATATACATCCAGAGAGAGGCCTGAGGGAACACAGCATTTTAACGCTTTCTGTGAATGTTTGCTTGTATTTTGTTTTCCTTCTTAGATTGTTTTTTTTTTCTCTTTCTAGATCTGATGTTTCTTGTGCAGTAAGATAACTGTATAGATATGTATACATATATTGGATTTGTCATATAATTTAACATATTTAGCATGTATTAGATTACCTGTCATCTAGGGGTGGGAGGTGGGGGGAAGGAGGGGAAAAGCTTGAAACAAAAAAAAAAGTTTTGCAAAGGTCAATGTAGAAAAATCACTCATATGTTCTGTAAATAAAAAGCTTTTAATAATAAAAAAAATAAAGTTCTTAAGGGAAAAAAAAGAAATGGGTTCATTGACCCCTGGTTTCCTAACTGGACACCCTCCTCCTCATGGACTGGCCTTCACACCATGATGAACCTAAACATGAATTGATTTTTCTATCAATAGGACTTCTATCAAGAAGTCCTATTACTATATCTGGGAGAATCTTATCCTACCACCCCACTACATTTGGAACAGTAAGACTATGACAAATATCCCAAGTTAGCTTTGGTGTTGGTTTAGTGAGGTAGGCTGGACTTGTAGAAAAGGCAGTTGTTTTGGAGCTCAGAGATCTGGGTTCAAATATCAAATGAAACTCTTCATGGCTGAATAACCATGGGTAAATCATTTAACATCTCTGAGGCTTGGTTTCCTCATCTGTTAAATAGAGGTGCTAATACTTAATTCTTATTTTAGGAAGCTGGTGTGAGAAAATCACTTTGTAAATCTGAACTGGCATATAAATATGTGAGTTATTCTGATTTAGTGTGAGGGGTTGGGCCTCCGTTAAATAAGGATTACTCTGATGATCTCATTGTGGTTTAGAGGTGACCTTGCTTCTTGACAGCTCTTCCAGGAGGAATACAAGTTCCAGCATGTTCTACCATGTTGAAAAGCCTTTTAGTAAAGACATGGTGACAGAATACTAGTCTATCATCTAGAGACAAGCCTAATATTAAGTGGGAAACCACATTGTTTTCAGACTGATAAAATTCTTGGACATAGCAGTTCTATAAGAACTTTGAAGGGGTTGCAATCTGTGTCAATGAAAGAAGTATATATCCTGAAGAACTCAAAGATGCATGAAGTATTTAAAGTAAATTGGATGTGGATTTAAGAGGAGTAGAGCAGTTTGCAAGTCAAGCCCAGACTCCTGTAACAGCCAGAAAGATCACCTTGTCAAAAAAAGAGGTTTATTATTGGTTCAGCTAAAATTACACAGATCACAAGGGTTGTACCATGTCGGAATCATGAGACAGGATTCAGGAAGTAGCATGCAGACCAAGGTCAAGAATCAAGCATCTATCAGGCAGGATCAGACAGGATGGGGTGCTGATGACCTCTATGGGCCCCTGCCTCTGCTCAGACTTGTCTTAGTTCATTCCCAGACTTCAGGGAAGGAGTTAAGACAAGAGCCCTTCCTTCTCTCCAAAAGAAAGGAAAAAGTGGTCCAAGCTAGTCCAGGTAGTAGTGGATAGGAATCAACCTCATCCAAGCTGGGAACATCATTTCATGCAAAGGGAATGAGAATAGAATTGCTGGAAAAAATCAGAGAATGGGGGAAGGGAAGCTACAAATCTTGCTTTTTCCCTCTTCAAAAAAATCCATTAACCAAAATTAAAATTGATCAACTATTCTAATATCAACCTTAAAAACAAAACAAAACAAACAAAAAAACAAACAAACAAACAAAAAAA
>JAJPUD010000503.1:9600-88918 GCA_023553655.1 Myrmecobius fasciatus
TGGTCCTTGCTGTTTTTTTCTGGATTTTTGTCTAAAGAAACCTCTGTATCTGAGGTCGTTTCTTTGCCTTGATAAAAGCTGTCTATGGTGAGAGCTCTCTTTTGCTTCTTCATCATTTTTTTTTTTTAGACAGAGTGGATATCTCTTTAAGGTAGGGGAAAAAAAAACCGAGGCTGAAGACGCTTTGCCCTGGGGCACTTCGAATTGTTAATTCATCGAATTAACTTAAGGTGCTGGGCCGGTGGGGGCTAGGACTAAGTCCGAATTACTCCTTAAACAAGGCAAGTCTGCCAGAACACCTGCCCCCAATCAGGGCAGAGTGTCCCGAGTGCCTCAGATAAACTACAGGTGTTTGGAATTTGGAGTTTGGAGTTTGGAATTTCTTCCACGATGACCTGAGCTGAGTCCCACCCTCACTTCCGGCCTCCACAGTTGTCGTCTATTTATCTCTCTGTCCCAGTCCGACTAACCTGATATGAAGTTATCCAGAGAGCTGTGCCCAAATATTTCTGAGTTCGTTGACTTGAAGATCAGTTCAGAGGCTTATTTTATTGTTGATTTGAGAGAAGATCGGAGGAGACGCAGAAAGTCACCTTTTCACTCCGCCATCTTGGCTCCCTACAAAACACTTTTAACAAAAATAAAGTCAATTTTTAAAAATATTTATTTATTTATTATTAAAGCTTTTTATTTGTATAACACATGTATGGGTAGTTCCCCAACATTGATCTTTACAAAGCTTTCCATTACAAATTTTACCCCCAGTCCCCTCCCCTCCCCTAGATGGCAGGAAGTCCACTACATGTTAATAATGTTGAAATGCTTGAGAAGTTATGCAAGAAAAATCCTATCTACAAGAAAAAAAAAAAGAATCAGAGAAAGGCAACACAATGCAAGCAAATGTCAATAGAGATCATGAAAATGTTACGTTTTGGTCCATATTTCATTTCCCTCTCTCTGGGTGTATATGGTTTTCTTCAGTGAATAATTGGAACTGGTTTGAGACAATCTTTGTTGCAGAGAGCCATGTCCATCAGAATTGATCATCATGTAATACTGTTGTTGCTGTGTATGATGATCTCCTGGTTCTGCTCGTTTCACTCAGCATCAGTTCATGCAAGTCTCTCCAGGCCTCTCTGAAATCGTCCTGCTGGTCATTTCTTACAGAGAAATAATATTCCATAACATTCATATACCATAATTTATTCAGCCACTCTCTAATTGATGGGCATCCCTTCAGTTTCCAGTTTCTAGCCACTACAGAAAGGGCTGCCAAATAAAGTCAAATTTAAACAACTAGAAAAATATCAATTGATCATAGGTAGGCCAAATCAATAACTTAACCTTTCTGTGCCTCAATTTCCTACTCTATAAAATGGGAATAATATCATCTATCTTTTGGGATTATTGTTTTGAGGATCAAATGAGATGGTATATATAAAGCGTTCTTGCAAAAAACTCTATAGAAATGCTGCTACTACTGAAGATGATGATGATGATAATGATGACTTCTGGACCAAACAGAACAATTCCGGTTTCTCCTCCATGTGGCATCATTTAAAGTGCTTGGAGACAGCTTTTGTGCCCTTCCTCATTCCCCTCTCTCACATCAAGTTTTCTTTTCTCCAATCTAAGTATCTCTGGTTCCTTCCACTAATCTTCATTCAGCATGGTTTCAAGGTCCTGAACATTCTGGTCACTCTCCTCTAGATATTCTACAGTTTGTCAATGATCTAATCTTCCATCATATCTGTAATCTTATCAATTTTGATATTTTTTCCAATATTGCAAGTGGCAAACCATTATTTCTGCCCATCCCAGTCAAATCTCATCTGTCTCTTCCCATAAAATCACGTTAAGGGGTCTACCCAATAGAATAGATGCTTACCTCTAATTCTCTTGATGTCATGAACCCACAAATGGAACATGAGCTAATTATTATTTATCTTTCATTAATACCACATGATCATCATCCTGTCTTTTCTTTGGACAGAACATTTCTTTGATGATACGTTTTCTTCTGCATGATTCCTTGTCTGTAATGATATATCCTGCTCATATCCTGTAAAGTAGCTAGGTTGTATAATGGACAGGACACCTTGCAAACTTGGAAGTGCTATATAAATCCTAGCTATTAGCTATTATGACTTACCATGTACTTACTTCCCCATTGTCTTTTTCATGATCCATTACAATAATAATATTAGCTAACAGATTTTTTTTAAACAATTACTATGTGCCAAGCACATTTGTCTCATTTGAGCCTCACAACAATAGGTGAAATAGATGCAAATAATAGTAATATTATTATTTCTTTTTTTACAGGGAAGGAAACTGAGGCAAGGGGAGGTTGTGACTTACGATCCCACAGATTATAAATCTCTGAGGCTGGATTTGAACTTAGTTCTATCCTATCTCCCTGCTTGGTGCTCTATCCACTGGGCTGCCATTAATGTGAGCTTCTCAGAGACCATAGTGTTTCATGACTCACCATCATTCACCATTACCAGAAGAATATTAGCAACAAAAATGGATCTTTGTTTCAAAGAAAAGGGCCATTCAAGAAGCTTCATTATGTCTTAAAAGCAATTCATCCCTCTGGTTTAAATCTGGGTCCAACTCACTGTTCATTTTCTACTTTACAACAAGATATACATTGTAGACTGATGAAATTAGCCCTGTAGGCTGTCAATCTAACTACACAGCATAGTCTGAGCAATCTGCATTCTTCATTCACTTGGTTCTTCTTGAATAGATAATTAAAGGGAATTCTTTGAGTGACTATGGATCCAATTTAGAAGACACTGTGGTACTCAGACTTGATGCCATTAGCAGAGTGTCATCCATAAACAAATGCATTATGTAGTTTCACCATCCATAGGATGACTTGGTCTCTGAGTTGGATTTCCTTTGTGGTGGTGTCAGACATCTTTGGGAAGCTTAAGTATCCTTATTTTATTTTATTTTTTTGACATAGTTTTATTATGCATGAGTAATTTTTCAAATTCGACTCTTGCAAAATCTTCTATTCCAAATTTTCCCTCCTTCCTCCCATCTCCTCCCTAAATGGCAGGAAGTCCAATACATGTCAGTGTATCCTTATTTTATAACTTGTTCAAAAGTAATGATTAGAAGGTAATCAGACAAGGTCATCATTGCTGTTATATCTGTCAATGAATATTATAATTTTTAAAAGTCAAAATAGTAGTATAATATTATTCTAAAAAAATAATAATACTATTGCTGGGACAAGCCAGCCTCATAGAAATAGCAAAGTATCTGAAGGACAGGAGGCATCAAATTAAATGGCCATTATCACCCTGACCTCTATATTCCCTCAGATTAAAGGAGATGGCTTAGGGACCTGATCCCAAGACCCTGAGGAATAGCAGCGACCCCCTCAGAGACTGCAACTGGGGCTGGATCTTCCGGCATGGCTCATTCACCAAACCCTGGGACTTTGACAATCCCTTCTAGTTCCCAGCCATCACTATGGCACTCAATGTCTACATTGAGAATAGTGAGCTCCCACCATCCAATGAGCTACCTGCCCAACCTCCTCCACCCAGATCCCAGCTGCCTTCCCGAAAGCTCAGCCCCCCCAGAACCCATGATTAGGACTCCTGTAACACTTAGGCTTCAACAGCAGCAGCAGCCACAGCAGGACTTCTGAAAAGGCAGGAGGGGCCCAATCGAAAGGTCCAGGAGCTGGATGGTGGGAGAAGTTGGGACTTGTAGCCCTGGGGGGTTCTGCTGTCCCACCCTAAGCCCCCCAATTAGCCTCCACTCCCTCATTTTGTCCTATCCAACACTGCTTTTTATAAGACAAATCCATGGAAATTGCTCAGGATTTCCAGAAGACAGAGCCCACTCTACTCTGGATGTTCCTTACCTTGGCCCTTCCCCTGAACTTCCTTGCCTGCCTGCCTCTGTCTGGGTGACCCCTATTTCCAGCAGCTCTAGTTTAGGGTTCTCTATTCTCTAGGTCCTAAGCTTCACTCCCTGCTCCTTCGTCTTCTGGCATGACATTATGCCCAAGACTTTAAGGAGTGAGAGTTCATTAAGTTTCTTTATTTTCTCTCTAGGATGTGATAGGATAGATGTGCAGGCATCAGCATCCCATTATCAGGATTCAGTGGCTGGATCTCCAGATCATCACAGCTGCAGCTGTATTCATGCAGCTGGTCACAGCTGTGCTGGGTATTGCCATGCTGGAGGGAATCTCCTCCCTGTACCACCCACAGGTGCTGGGGTCCATAAGATCCAGGAGTTTGCTGCTGGTGTCTTCTCCATCCCTGCAGTGCAAAGAGTTGTGCCTAATGCCAACAGAGCCTTATGGGCCCCCTAACATTCTCCCCATTTTTATCTATTGATCTCCTTCCCTGACTGATGCACCCCGACTTTGGCTCTGGATAGAGCTAGCTCTCCTCCCATTTAATCTCTAAGATTGATTTAGGAGAAAGACAAGTGCATCTATTTGTTCTTTCTCTCCTTTATTTTTGCATCAATTAGAACTGTGGTGCCCAAGAGGAAAACCCGAGAGAACCCAGAAATACTGATCCTAGCTCCAACCACTGCCCAACTCTACCCCCGTCCCCAGCCTTCACTATGCTGCTGTTCCCTCACCCCATTTTGGGAGCCCTTCCTTTCCCCTGCTGTGCCAAAGCTAAGGCTTCAGTTATTTAAATAAAGTAGAACTTGGGGGGAAGTCTGCTTCCAGACTGGTCCCCACCATCAACAATGAGAGAAGGAGCAATATACCCATCACTACCATTACCACCAGCTGCTGACCAGCTTCCACCCACAGGCAGATAATCCCCAAACCACTGACCCTGCTTCTAGTCATCATGCGGGGAGCAGCCCTTGAGGAGATTAGACCTGGCAGGTATTGCCATAACCACTGAAGTCTGGGAGAGGGGGGAAAGTTCTTGCTACAGAAGTCCTCATCATATTGTTCATCATCAAAACAGGTATAGTTTTATCAGTGGAAGGCAGCATGGTAAATAGACTCCTGGGCCAGGAGTCAGGAGGACCTGAGTTTAAATTCAGTTTCAGACACTTACTAGTTATGTGATTCTGAGAAAGGCACTTAACTCTATTTGCCTCAGTTTTCTCAGTTGTAAAATGGGTCCCTGGGGGAAAACAATGACAATTTTCTCCAGTATCTTTGCCAAGAAAATCCCACTGGGATCACAAAGACTCAAGCATGACCAAAAAAAAAGACTTAGCAATAAAATTATCAGTGGAATATTAAGGAATTATTATTAATTAATAAAGAAGATGTATTAACACTCGTCTGCTTTGCCACCCCACTCTAATAGCTGCTGGTCTTTTCCATTTGATTTGCAATTGAAACCTATATCTGTTGTCTCTTCCAATAGAAAGTGAGCTCTTTGAGAGCAGGGACAATCTCTCCTTTTTAATTTGCATGCACAATGCTTTGCATAGTGAAGACAAATAAATATAAATGTTCTTTTATTGATTCATTCACTCATTCATATGCCTGGGATAATATGTTCCTTGTTGGAAGACAGCATTTAAAGTAGGCTTTTTCTCCACTGAATCAAACAACCTTTTTATAACAAAAATAAACAAACACTAAGCACCCACCCACCTACCCAAAATCTCAGCAATATCATGTGCTCTCTATATCTTTAAGTCCATTGTATGATAGTAATGATGTGCACTAACTACTATTGAGTATCACTTACAGGAGCCTGCAGTTTCCCTTGAATTTCCTCATCAACCATAATAACGATGGCTAATATTTATCTAGCACCTACTATGTGTGAAGCATTTTACAATTATTATCTCTTTTCATCCTCAAAATAACCCTGAGAGGTAGGTGCTATTCTTATCCCCATTTTATAGAGGAGGAAACCGAGATTAAGTGATTTGTCCAGGGTCATATTGAAACTGGTTTAAACCCTCCCTGATTCCAGGCACAACACTCTCTCCACCGTACCACCTAACTGCCCATCAAAGATATCTTCAATGTATATGTATATTCCTCTAAAAATGTCATATCAATGTCCTTCCTAAATCATGGCAACCACAACTAAAAACATTGCTTCAGATGCAATCATAGCAGTGCAGATCAGTGCAAAGGACCCTTACCTTTTTCTTTCTGGATTCTTAGCATATTTTAACATACCCCAAGATTATATTAGCATTTTTGGCTTTTAGCAAACTTCTGGCTCATATTGAGGCTTGCAATTCACTAGAACCCCCAGATCATTTTCAAAATGATTTGTTGAATAACCCTAACTTCCAAATTTCATACTCATGAATTGCTTTTTGGAGTCCAAGTGCAAAACCTCACATTTATTTCTATAAATTTAATCTTACTATATTTAACTTAGTTTTCTAGACTGTTTTTGGATCCTCCCCTTATCACCTAATATTAACTATCCCCTCTTCAATTTGAAAAACTGAAAAAGCTGCTGTCTCTGACTTTTTTGACATCAGTTAAGGTCACAAATAGCGTGGGGGCAAATACTGATTCCTGGGGCAATCTACTGGCAATCTCTACTAGGTTTGGTCCAATCACAACCCTGTTAGCAGCAGAACCAGCATGAGGTGAATGAGACTCTGATATGATGGTGGAATGACTCCTTCCCCTTGAGGACATGTTTCCTTGCTTCCTTTCCCAGGAGACTGGTTCAAGTCCCTTGCCATCATGCTCAGTAGCTGCTCTTCAGCACTTTCTAGGGGACAGCTACCTTTTCCCCAAAGTGGACTCTCCTGTATTCCTTCCTCTCATTTTGAATTAACCATCTTCTTGCTCCCCCCCCAATTCTGTGCTGCTATATCACCAAATCCTTAAACTCCCTTTAGGTCCCTGTTGAATGCCCTGATTTCCCCTCCCATCCCACCTTATTCCCTTCATTTTCCCTACGCTTAATTCCACCTAGCTATTTCACAGGCTGCTGGAGAATGGGGAGATTTCACCAAACATTTAACAAAGTCACAATATCTTAATGGGAAAAATGGACAGATAAGGGCTTCTCATGTGAGCTTCTCTGAGTCTCAGTTTCTTTCTCTATAAAATGGGCACAGTAGCCGTTGCACTACCTGCCTCTCAGGGGTCTTAGGGGGAAGGAAAGAGGAAGCACAATTGCTATTTGGAGCCGGCTAGCCCTTCAGGACTTTGGAATTGCCGGTGACTCCAGGGTACTCAGTATTCCATCTCATTTCAGGATGTCCTTAGCTGTCCTCAACTGCCTGGCCTCGAGTTGCCCTTCTCAGATTTCCCAGCCCTGTCAAATGGAGCAAAGCCAGGCTGCTATTAAGCTGTATCCTGGCAACTCTTCCAGCACAACTTGGCTTCCTACTGATGCTGTCTCCTGCTTGCCATCTGCCAAGGACTCCTCTACAGGCAGTCTCTCTGTCTTCCTGCCCATCCTCCTTCTCTCTACCCTTCTCTCTGGTCCAGTCCATAGTTAAACCCTAATCCTACATCTCCATTATCATCATCACCTCTTTTCCTTCTTATCTTAAAAAATTTAAATGTGATTTAAAAAATTCTGAATAAATGTCATCTAAAATGAGCATTTCCACATATGAAAGATAGAAAAAAGGATTGCATATGAAACAGTGAATTTTGTTTTTGCATGCAGCTTGCTCTTCTTTTTAAGTAGATATCAGAATATAATTTTAAAATCTGTCCTACTTGTCTTTGTTTCCTTCTGGATATCTGTTTTCTTTTGTGTATTTAAAAAAAAGAAAAGGAAGCATAAGGTTTTAAACAAATATGCATTGCTAAGCAAAACAAATTCCCATGTTTACCACATTCTTATTCTGCACCTTGAGTCTATAAGTTCTCTATAAAGTGGTGGTTGACAGGCTTCATTATTTATCCCCTGAAATGGTGGCTGGTCTCTCCATTGTTTTTCTTTACAACATTGTTATTATGGAAATTGTTCTCCTGCTTCTGTTCACTCAGCATCAGTTCACACAAATTTTCCCAGACTTGCTTAAAATGCAGGTTGGTTTAAAAACTTTTTTTGGTAATTTCTTATAGTGCATAATTTTCCATACCATATATGTGGAATGTGTTTGTCTACATATATGTGTGTACATATAATTTATCTAGCCATTCCTCAATTGATGAGTATTCATTTGTTTCTACAAAAAAGAACTGTTTTCAATTTTTTTTACATATGGGCCTTTTTCTTCTTTCTTTGATCTCTTTGGAATATAAGGCTAGTGGTGCTATTGCTGGGTCAAAGATTGTTTATAATTTAGTGACCTTCCAGGTATAGTTCCAAATTACTTTCCAGAGTACCTGCACTAATTCATAGCTCCACTAATGATACATTAGTTTGCCACTTTTCTCAAAGCCTCTCCAACAATTGCTATTTTCCTTTTAAATAATCATTTGCATGTGTCCTCCATGCATTCATGCCAAATATGACTTATTTTATGTTATCCTTCATCATTCTTGTCTTCCATAAAGTACCCATTCAATACTCCAGAAACCCTTTTAACATACTGTGCATACCAGCCCAGAATTTGGATTATCCTTCTAGAGGCAGCTCAGTGGCACTCTGGACTTTAGGAAGACCTGAGTTCAAATACTACTGATATACTTACTAATCATGTGTCCTTGAACAACTCATTTAACCTGGAACTTTTAAAGTTCTTCAACTATAAAATAAAGATAATAATAGCACTCACCTCACACAGTTGTGAGAACCAAATGAGATCATATCCATAAAGTGCCTGGCAGATAGTAGATACCTAATAAATGTTTGCTTTCTTTGCTTCCCTATTCTATCATCCTTGCCTCCCCTTCTTCCTCTCTCCCTTCCTTCCTTCCTCTCTCCCTTCCTTCCTCCTTTCCTCACTTTCTCTCTCACTTCTTTCCATTGTCTTTTGTTTCTGTTATAATATGTGCCTGGTTCTTCTCCTTTTTTTAATTGTATATTTCCAAGATAAGCCTTTATGTCCCTTCTTCTGCATAACTGATTGTTGGCAACATGCAGCAGCCTATTTATACTTATCGCGTCTCACGCCATTATGTCTATATTTTTGTGGTTTTGTGATGTCATTGATGTTGGAATTCCCCTTAAAAGCCATTCCTGTCCTCTTTTATCTTAAGTAACTCTTGTCCATGTATTCCTATAAATTCTTCAAAAAAATATCTAACATGCTGATAATTTTCCTTGAGTTTTCTTGATATTGCTTGGAAACCAGTGGAGAAGGTAGGCCATCCAGTGGTTATTCCTATATGTTGTTACATGATTGATTTACTTTTTTAACCTGTTTAGACATTTCTCTATGTCACTTCTCCAGTTAAAGTCTTTGCTAGCAGTGAGTTTTGGCAACTCATGCCTGCTAATCTTTCTATCAATTGATTACCCTTTTAGAGACTTTCACTTAAATTCTTTGCTAATTATAATATTCTATGTTAAAGTCATCCATTATTACCAGAAGAATACTGCTGCTAAAAAGACAGATCTTCATTTTGGGGGAAAGCTTAGAATCATTGAAAGGATTGCATAATTTCCCAAATATAGAATAGACTGCTTTCTTCCTTTGCTTCAATTCTGGGCCCACTTCACTGTCCATGAATAATGAGTTCCTACAACATTAATTTATTAATGGAATCAGTTCTATGTTTTATCCATCCAATTGCATATTATTGTAAAACCAGTAAGAATTTTTCATCTTTTAAAAAATTATTTATTTTATTTTTGATTTGTGGAATAAAACAAACATTTCCATTACAGTATAATAAAAAGATGATTACACATGAAACTGCAAATCTATTATGTGCAACTTACTATTCCTTTAAAATAGATAACAAAATTATCATGTTAGTTTATTTTACCCCTTTTTTTCTTCCCTCCTCTCTTCCCCATCCCTCTAAAAAGATGGCTACCATTAGACACAAATATGTTTGTGTGTGTGTGTGTGTGTGTGTGTGTGTGTGTGTGTATGTATAAGATCATTTTATACATATTTCTATCTATCAGTTCTTTCTCTGGATACAGATAACATCTTCCTTCATATGTCTTTGGTAATTAACTTGGGTACTTATAATAGTCAAAATGACTTGTTTATAGTAACAGCAACATTGTTTTAAGAACAACTTTAAGCCTTTTTCATCTGCTTGATTTTTCTTTTGTAGATATTTAGGATGACCTCTTTTGATCTCATTTAGGAGACTCTGGAATGTTCCAAACTTTGATGATAACATTAGCTCATTAAGAATAGGGAATGTTTCATTCTTTGTACTTGTGTCCCCGGTGCCAAGTACATGATTTTTGCTTAATAAACTAATTAATTGCTAACACTTTAATTTTTTAAAAATAGTTTACATATTTTACTTCATTTGAGCCTCACAAAGATAGATGGTATTATTGTTCCCATTTTACAGGTGAGGAAACTGATACTCTGTAAAATTAAATGACTTACCCATGGCCACATATCTGTGGACTATCTGAGGTAGGATTCAAATCTATTTCTCCTCACTCAAAATCCCAAAGCTTTTTCTTCTATATTATGCTAAGGGAGACAGAAACAAACAGAAAGAAAATAAAGAAACAGAAAGGGGAAAAGGCAGAGAAAAAGAAACAAAAATGTAAGGAGACCCAAGGAGACAGATATAGAAAGAAAAAGAGAAAGGGAGAGGGAGAGAAAGGGAGAAGGAACAAGGAGAGCAAAAGAGAAAGAGAAAGATTTAGAAAGATAAAAGGAAAGACATAGAAAAAGCAAAAGAGAGGGAAGAGGGAAAGAAAGAGAGAAAAGGAGATATTTAGAAAGAGATAAAGGGAGAGACATAGAAAAAGAGAAAGAGAGAGACAAACACAACATGTCTTACTTTGCTTTTTAAGGAAACATTCTTTCTTACCTCACTAGAAAAATATTAACAATTTATATTTATATAGCTCTTTAAAGTTTTGACAGTTATTTACATATATTATCTTATTTTATCTTCACAACAAACATGTGAGAGAGGTGTTATTCTCTATTTTTCACATGAAGAAACTGAGGCTGAAAGATTAGGTGATTTGCTTAGAATCAAAAAGCTAATTAGTGTCTGGGACAGGATTTTAACTCAGGTCTTTCTGATTTCCAATTCAACCTAATGTCAATTTTGCACTTTTGGTCTTCTCTCTGGTATGGAACCTTAACACCACTTCCTGGCTTCCCCAGCTTCCTTCTAATGCCAGCCAAAATCCCACTCTCCCAATCTCTCTTAATGATGGTGTCTTCTCTCTAACAATTATTTCCATCCATATGTATGTGTATATATATATGTACATATATGTTTGTATGAATGTATATAAAGGGAGAGACAGAGACAGAAAGAGAGCTTATTTCTACATAGTTGTTTGTCTTCCCCATTAGATTGTGAGTTCCTTGAGACCAGACACTGACTTTTATCTCTCTGTATCCACCACTTTTTAATCCATTGCTTGGCACATAGTAGGTGCTTAATAAATATTGTTTGCCTGCCTATATCACCCAGCTTTTCATTTCTTGCTTTTCTGCCCAAGGATACTAGGGAGCCATTGAATAAATAAGAATAGGGGAGATAAATCTGCTCATATGGTTGGAAGAGAATAGAGACTAGAAGTGGAAGTTTATTAAAAAACTATTGTAGGAAGAAGAAAAAGAATTTGGAACTCAATTTTTTTTTTGATTTTTGATTTTTGATTTTTTTTATCAAAACTTTTTATTTGCAAAACATATGTATGGGTAATTCTACAACATTAACCCTTACAACTCTTTCTGTTACAAATTTTTTTATATATATATATTTTTTTTAATTTTATTTTTTTATTTTATTTGCATAACATATGTGTGGGTAATTCTTCAACAATAACCCTTACATAGCTTTCCGTTACAAATTTTTCCCCCAACTCCCCACCCCTCCCCTAGATGGCAGGATATCCACTACATGTTAATTATGTTAAAATATTGGCAAGTCGAATATATGTATACATATTTCCACACATCATTTTTATGCAAGGAAAATCGTATCTACAAAAAAGAAAAATCAGAGAAAGGAAACACAATGCATGCAAACATCAATCGAGAGCATGAAAATGTTATGTTGTGGTCCACATTTCACATCCCTCTCTCTGGGTGTATATGGCTTTCTTCAGTGAACAATTGGAACTGGTTTGAAACGTTTCATTGTTGAAGAGAGCCATGGCTATCAGAATTGATCATCATATAGTATTGTTGTTGCCGTGTATAATGATCTCCTGGTTCTGCTCATTTCACTCAGCATCAGTTCATGCAAGTCTCTCCAGGCCTCTCTGAAATCATCCTGCTGGTCATTTCTTGCAGAACAATAATATTCCATAATATTCATATACCATAATTTATTCAGCCACTATCCAATTGATGGGCATCCATTCAGTTTCCAGTTTCTAGCCACTACAAAAAGGACTGCCACAAACATTCTTGCACATGTGGGTCCCTTTCCTTCCTTTATGATTTCTTTGGGATATAAGCCCTAAAGAAACACTGCTGGGTCAAAGGGTATGCACAGTTTGATAACTTTTTGAGCATAGCTCCAAATTGCTCTCCAGAATGGCTGGATCTGTTCACAGTGGAACTCAAATTTTTAAAAAATAAATTAAAAAAATTAAAAATAGAAACTATTATCGTGATCCAAGGTGAAAAAAATGAAGGCCTTGATGAAATAGGCTAGTGGAAGATGGAATAGAAAGTAGGAGAATGATTTTGAAAGAAGTAGCAGTAGTAGAGTGGGCAGGACCTGATATCTTATTGGATGTGAGAACCAAGGAAAAAATATAAATTTTTGATGAGTAAAATAATAGGGCAGCTAAATAACACAGTGATAGAGTGCTAGACCTAGAATCAGTCTTTCTGATTTCGGATCTGTCCTCAAGATAGCTAGGAGATCCTGGGAAAGTCACTTCACCCTGTTTCTTCATTTGTAAATTTTCAGTTTCTTCATCTGCAAAATGAGCTAAAGAAGGAAATTATACCCCTGAGTATTTTTAGCCAAAAAACCCAAATGTGGTCACAGAGTTGGACATGACTAAAACTATTAGAACACAATAAAATATAGTAATAATAATAGCAGTGATAATAACATCAACTGGTATTTGCACAATGTTTTCAAGCTTGCAAAGCATGTTACATGAATTAATTCACTTAATACAAAAAGATCCAGTGAATTAAGTATTAAAAGGAATTACAGGCATACCATAGAGATAGTACAGGTTTAGTTCTAGGTTAGTACCATAAAGTGAATGTCTCAATAAAGCAAGTCAGACAAATTAGTTGGTTTTCCAGTGCATATAAAAGTGATATTTACACTATATTGTAGTTTATTGTATGCAATAGTATTATGTGTCTAAAAAAGTAATGTACATACCTTAATTTAAAATATTTTTAAAATTTATTTTTTATTGCTAAAAATGCCAATCATTATCTGAGCCTCCAGTGAATTGTAATCATTGTGATGGTGAGGGATCTTGCCTGGATGTTGATGGCTGCTGACTGATCAAGGTGGTGGTTACTGAAAGTTGGGATCATAGTGGCGATTTCTTAAAATAAGACAGCAATGAAATTTTCCACATCAATTGACTCTTCCTTTCAGCTGAATGCTTCAAAGCCTTTGTAATGTTATTAACTGGCCTAATGTCAATATTGTTATGTCTCAGGCAACAAAGAAGCCTGAAGAAAGGGAGGGATATGGGGAAGTTAGCAGTCAGAATGCACATAGCATTTACTGATTAAATTCCCTGTCATATGGGTATACTTTGTGGTACCCCAAAACATTTGCAATAGTAACATCAAAAATCATTGATTACAGATCATTATAACATATATAATGATAATGGAAATTTGAAAATAATGAAAGTTTGAAATATTGAGGGAATTACCAAAATGTGACACAGAGCATATGCTACTGAAAAAATGGTGCTGATAGATTTGTTCTGTGCAAAGCTTCACTTTGCAAAAAGAAGTTATCTGTGAAATACAATAAAATGAAACACAACTAAACAAAACATGATTGTATTTCCTCTTTTGCAACTGTAGAAACTGAAGCTTTGAAAGTTTACAATCATATAGCTTGTAAGTTCTAATTGTACAACTCTACTTTTCTTTCCCTTCTCTTCTGTGTGACACATTCTCATTATTCAATCTCCTATCAAATTTAAGTCATCTGTAGAAATGATGATTAATGATTGGATATAATCACTTGAAGTCAGAGTCTAGAATAGAGGTTTTTAATCTGGGGTCTGTGAATTCTTTTTCTTTATTTTAATAGGTTAACAATTTAATAAAAAGGATTGATCATAATGGCAGAAATTTTAGCATTGTTAGTTGGGAAATGTAGAACATTTAAGGCCTTTAGAGATCCCTCAAACCTTATATATAGTCTCCCATCTCTTTATTTTTTAAATAATATTTCCCTCCAGTTATATATCAATGCAATTTTAGCATTTATTTTTACAATATTTTGAGTTTCAAAATTTTTTCCCTCCCTTTCTTCCTTCCCCTCTTCTGAAAATGGCTATCAATTTAACATAGGTTATACAAGTGCTATCATATAAAGCATATTTCCAAATTAATCACAATTATGAGAGAAGAAATATAAACTATAAAAAGGTAAATAAGAGAAAATATATTTCAATGTGCATTCAGAGTCCATCAGTTCTTAAATGGATCTGAGATCTGATATTGCTAGACTACTTTCTTTTGTATTTTTTCCCCATTAATTTCCTTGATATTCTTGACTCTGTTCTTCCAGATAAATGTTGTTATTTTTTTCTAGCTCAATCAAATGGTTTTTGATAGTTTGATTGGTATGTAAATTAGTAATTAAATTATAGATAATTTAGATTAGGTAAAATTCTCATATTTATTATATTGACTTGGCCTGCCTGTGAGCAATTGATATTTTCCCAGTTGTTTAGATATTTTATTTATGTGAAAAGTGTTTTGTAATTGCATTCACATAGTTCCTGGGTTTCTCTTGGCCAATAGACTCTCAAGTATTTCATATTGTTTACAGTTATTTTTAATGGAATTTCTCTGTTTATTATTTACTTTTCTTTAATTTTGCATCAATATTCATTAGGGAAATCGGTGTATAATTTTCTTTCTCTGTTCTGACTTTTCTAGTTTAGTTATCAGCATTATATTTATGTCATAAAAGGAGTCTATTAGGACTCATTCTTTGTCTAATATTCAGTTCCTGTTCTGGATGTAGTCCCCTTTTATCTGAGAGAAACAGACCTTTCTTGATGTTCCTCAAAGTTTGTTGGGTTCAAAGATTTTTTCACCTTATCTTTTTTGCTGGTTCTGTTGTACCAGGATTTGTTTTATTCTTATTTTTTTTGGAGGTGAATATGAGAGAGTTACAGCAATTTATTGCTTATTCCACTATCTGTGAACCTAAAAAATTTTTGATAACTGTATTTCAATAAATTTTTTCACTTTGGTCCCATGTGTATTATTTTATGCATGTAAAAACTGATTCTGAGAAATTCATAGATAGTCCTATTGAGTGGTAGCTAGGTATGAAAGTAGATAGAGTGTTGGGTTTACAGTCAGGAAGTCCTCAGTTCAAATTTAGCCCAAGATACTTAGCTCTGTGACTCTGGACTCTGTATGCTCCAGTTTCCTCAACTATAAATTGAGAGTAATAACAAGGCCTACTTCACTAGGATGTGGTAAAGATCAAATGAGATAATATTTGTAATGTCTTCAGCATAGTGCCTGGCAAATAGTAGGCAATGTAGAGATGCTTATTTCCTTTCTGTTCACTTCCCTGCCCTTCATAGAGGGTCCATGACTTGGAAAAAAGCTAAGAACTCCTGATATATAGAGAAAAGAGTGTGAAAGTCCCAGAATCTTAAGCAATTCTATCATGTTACAGAGATAAAATAAAGATAACTGATTAAGAAAAGTCATAAAAGAACCAAAAGAGAGTGCCCAAAGGAAAAGGGTAGTAGGTTGCTTCAAATGCTACAGAAAAATCAATCAGAGGAATATTGGGGGGCGAAGGCATTAAATCTGTCAGTTAGGAGGCCATTGGTAACCTCTGAGAAAGTAGTTTCAGTAGAACGATAGAATCTAGATTACAGGGATTTAATAAAGGAGCGTCCAGAGAAGAAGTGAAGGCCTTAAATATAGAAAGGTCTTTGTAAGAGTTGAGAAGCAAAGGGGAGGAAGAAGATGGGAGGCAGCTTGAAAAAGTGGCAGGGTTTTGAAAAGGACCTTTTTTTTAGTATGAACAGACTTGAGCATATTGTAGAAGAGGGAGGAAATGATTGATTAAACAGAATCTAGGGGAAGAAATACTAGAGGTTCCCTCAAAGAAGGATCCATGTCTTCCTTTCCAAACATGGACTTGCCCAAGAGGAGGATTCATATCTCTATCTAAAGTTCTGCTCTTCCAATGCTTCAAATAGATCTATGATATCTCTGACAGAGTTCATAGGACTAGAAAGCAAGAGCTAGAAGGGAATTTTTATTTTTCATAGGAAATCCTAATTCACTCACCCAAAGTCACAGAAGTTAGAAATATAAGAGATGGGAATTGAAACCAGATCTTCAGAATCTCCATTGGACCAAACTGCCTTTCTCTAAAGATGCAGGACACAATCTACACTCAGTCTGATTCTTGTCCATATACTTCCATAAAGCCTTTATTGAGGAGCTATCCAATGTCCTGAAAATCTCTCTAACATTCTCTAACATGAAAATCTCTCTAATATTACACAGAAACAAGGCTGCAATTGGGCCATCTAATTATTATTTCTCAATATCACTGCATAATAGGACTCTACTTCATTCTTCCCTCTGCCCCAGAGTCTACTCCTCAATCTTCCTGCCAATTCTCCCTTTCCTTTTTCCCTTCCTGGAAGGACACTGAAACTTTATCTTGCCAGAGGGAACCTAAAAATCTCTTTTATACCATACCCCCCTTCTCAATGGTAGTGAAACACTCATGTAAGGCAGACATTTCAATGTACATTAAAGATACTGGGATCTTGCCATTAGCCCTGCAGTTACATCTTTAGGATCTCTGGGTCTTTTTTTTTTTTTTTCTGAGACAATTGGGGTTAAATGACTTGCCCAGGGTCATACAACTAGGAAGCGTTAAGGGTCTGAGGCCAGATTTGAACTCAGGTCCTCCTGAATTCAGGGCTGGTGCTTTATCCACTGTGCCACCTAGCTGTCCTGGTATCTGGGCCTTTTTTGTAGCAAAATTCTTCCAAAATAAGTATATGAGTTTCTTGAGAGCAATTTGTATTCTCAGTGCTTAGCACAAGGCTTGATTCAGAGTGAACATTTGACTAATTAATACTTTTTATTCATTCATTAATTCATGAAAAAACAAACATTTAATAAGTAATAAGCACTTTGTTAAGTTTTAGGGTACATATATAAATTCAAGATGGTTCCTGCCCTCAAGAAACTTATAGTCTAACAGGGAGAAACAATATATATATATATATATATATATATATAGGAGAATAGATGACAAATTAGATTTTTGATCTAGGAAGTACAAGGGAACAGGGATTTGATCATAGGGCTGTTAATTGACATGCCCTTTCCAGAAAGAATGATAGTATTGATTTGATTACAGAGCCCCAAGCAAAAGGTCAAAAGCGAATAAGGGGGAGAGTACACCTGGATGGATATGATATGAGAAATTGGTCTAGTCTGGTACCTGCTAGATATATACTAGTCTAAATCACATCTACATTCCTTCATCTATCAAGACAATTCATTCCCAAGATAGGGGTTTTAAAATTGAATGGATTGACTTCCTCTGGGACCTGGGCAGTATCTCTGGTATTCTGATTCTTAGGGTGCAGCTCTTGGTAAGAAGTGAGTGTGAAGGACAGAATGTGAAGCATGACAATGGAAAAAGTAAGAGACTGAAATTAGGAGAGATTTAAGTCTAAATCTTTTCTCTTACCCTTAATAGCCGTGTGACCAGAGGCAAATCTTTTCAATTCTCTGAACCTTAGCATTTTATCTAGAAAATGCAATCATTATGAGTCATTACAGGATTAAAGTTGTTGCAAGTAAAGTGTCATATAAATGTCAGCTACCATTGTTTTTATCTCTTATGCTATTTTTTTTTATACACAAGTCCTTATTGGGAATATGTCACAGCCTACTCACACCCACCACATGTCTTTCTGTTGCCCTTTGGGTCACTGGCAATTTTGGTTCCTCAGAGAATGTGGTGTTTTATGATTCACAGCATATAGAAACACAAGGAGAATTCTGTTATTTAAATTATGGGCTTTCATTTCAGGGAGATTGCTGAAAATATTGCACAATCTTCCAAAAACAATCCAACCTACTCTCCTTCATCTACTCCTTTCTGAGAACATAGCTAACTTTATCATTATTCTCCCACCAAAACCTGGACTTTGTCTGTTATCCTGAGGCTACAATTGGTGAGCACTTCTTGCTTTATCTTTCCCTAAAAACAGTCCTCCATTTCCATCCCCACTTATTCTGAAACTATATTACCATTTCCAATTTCTTCCTCCTTTCCAACTCTCCTTTGTATCATTATGTAATATTATTATTATGTAACATGCCAGTAGGATATTAGCTCCTTAAGTTCAGAGATTGTCTTGCTTGTTTGTATTTGTATCTTGAGTATATAACACAGTTCCTGACACATAGTGAGAGCCTAATAAATGCTTTTTAAAATTAATTAATTCATTCATATATATGCTGTTGGGCTAACTCAAAAGACTGCCAGTCCAGTTGCATGTCACAGTGTGAACAATTGGCAATCTTTGGTTACTTGGTTTCTTCAGTATGGCTTGTCAGAGTGATTTCTTTTAAGTGGGTACAAAACAGTAGCCCTTTTAATATTCTGGAGCTTGATGCAATCTCTACAATATCACTTAAAAGCAGAAATATTTGGAAGATCTTTCCACATAGAGAGAACCTGTCCTCCATCTAGAAACTGAGCAGGACATCCTCTGATGAGCATGTTAAGTGAGGACATGCATAGATATGTGTCTCTCTGTTTTATACCACAATCAATATGATAATAATCAGGCTAAGTGAATACATTTATCCTTCACTGCAGCATCTATCATCAAACATTAGGAAGCAGGTTCATACTTATGTTTTCCTTGGGATCCCAACTGGTTCAATGAATAACTCAGAGCCCAAGGGTTCAAGTAATCAATATATTTAATAAAAATATATATTCAAATAATCTTGGGGAGAAAAACCCATTTTTTAAATATGCAAAATCAGTCCAAAGGATGAAAAAGCATTCCTCTGGTAAGGGAATTAAAAGCATTTGGTAAGGTGATTCCCTGGGGTCTTAGGAACTCCCCAACAAAATTGTAAAAACCATTTTTGTGCTCTTCTTGCCCAAAGGACCAGTTGTGGTGCTGTGGATAACCTACCTAGGGCAAAATTAATCCAAACTCATTAAGGTCTGCAGCAAAACTTCCTTGCTCAAAACAGTTCCAGTTAGTGTGTATGTAGCCAGGAGGAAGGAGAGATTAATTTGTTTTCCAGTTCCAATAATGTCTTGGCCCACAACACATTGCCTCTGGAAGATCTGGATGTAGAGTAGCAATTATATTCCAGTTCTCACTCACACAAAGGCTTTCAAACAGATGGTCCTAACAGCTACGTGACACAGTGAATAGAGGGCCTACAGTTAGGAAGATCTGAATTAAAATCCAGCTTCAAATACTTACTATCTTTGTGACTCTGGTCAAATCACTTAACCTCAGTTTTCTCATGTTTAAAATGAGTATGATAACAGCATCTCCCTCACAAGGGTATTGTAAAGATCAAATGAGATTATAAATGTAAAAAGTCACTGAATGTTTTCCTTTCCCTGCTTGAAATCAACATAGTGATTGCTTAAATAATGCTTCTTTCATTCTCTCACTTGCAGATAGCTGCTATGTTCATCCTTCTGAATGATGGAGGCAGTGTAAAGTGACCCAATAATACTTATAGCACTTCTCTCAGTACATTGTAGGGAGAGTGAAATGAAGCAGCATATAAGCAGGACTCTGCAGGCGTTGGAGCACTAAATAAACATCACTATTTTAATTTTGTCTTCTTTTCTAAACATATTCAATTCAAGTGAAAGCCTAATTTCCAGTTCTCTTGCTATCTTGGTCTCCTGCCTTGAGCTCCCCTGTCAATGTCATTCCTGAAATTGGATCCACGGGCTGGTATGTAAAACTGCCAGGAGAATATGTTTTGATTTCCATATACACAATTGATTCCTGACAGTAGCAGGAAGACAAACATCCTCAAGGCCCAAGGTCCTGACTTTCCATGTCTCCTGTCAGGGTTATAGTCTTTCAAAGAATATGAAAAAATGCCATGTCCCAGAACTTGTCTCCCAAATTGCTGAGGTCCAGCTTGGATGCTTTTGTGCTTTTAGCATCTCCTAGTTAGCTGCCAGACTCTTCAGGTATGTTCTGGTGAGAGTAATTAATAAATGAACCTGATGTCAGTTTTTCCACTGCACAGGCTCTTAAATAACCACTTATCATGACTGACAAATACAGGAAAAATATTTGGAAATCTTTCAGTCACTTCCTGGTCTGTTCAGCGAATTGTTGAAGAGTTCACACACACAAACATACATGTGAATATGTGAACTTACAGAGGTATGTAGTCACACACACTCATAAAATAATGAAAAAATAATAATTCCCTGTTTGAGAATATTTTAAGGTATATCAACAATCTGGTCAGGAAGGCAATGCAAAGATTATTATTTTTAATGAATGGGATGGGGAAAATCAGGAAAATGGATCAATGAGGAAAATGAGAATCGGAGACAGGATATTTCTAACCTAAAATCACACAGCTTGTAAGTGGAAAACTTTGAATGTGAGTCAAGGTCTTCTGACTCCAAATCTAGTCTTCATTTTACCACAAAAGTTGATGACTAATTGGTGACTTTAAAAAACACTTAGAATAATTTACTCATTTTGCAGATGAGTGAACTGAGGTACAGAATGGGAAAGTGACTCATAAACCATCAGAATCATAAACTCTAAGAATTGGGAGGTGCCCTCAGAGGGCACCACTCCTTGGTTTGTTTGTTGTTGTTTTTTTTTTCTGAATTGCTATCCATTTCCCTATCAACCCCAAATTTCCATCTTGGGCTCTTTTTTTTTTTTGGTGATCTCATATGTCTCAAATATTATTATCTTTCTGTCAGTGCTTCTCAAACTTACATATCTAGCCCTAATTGCTCTCCTTAATTCTAGTCCCACATTGCCACTTGACAGGTGGACCTCTCCACCTAGATGTCCTATTATCATATGAAACTAAACATGTCCAAAGTAGAACTTGTATTTCCCCTTCAGTCTATGCTTCATCCAAACTTGCCTCCCCAACGCAGCTGATGATTCAGTCATCCAGGTTTGCCATTGAGTCTCAACCTACATTCTTCTTTTTCTCTCACTTTCTATCCGAGGGAATATATTTTATCTAAATCTTGTATCATCATCAACAGTATATATAACACAGTGCTAGGTTCTAGCACTTTCTGTATCAGTTACCCAGTCTCATCAGCTTCATCCCTGCAATAGCTCTTTAAAAATTTTTTTGTTTTAAATTTTTTTTAAAATGGTGATGCTTGTGCATTCTTTTTAGCATATTTTCATATGAGTCATGTTGGGAGAGAAAAGGGAAAGGGAAAAGCCATGAGAAAGAAAAAAAAGAAGAAAATGGTGAAAATACTATGTGTTGATCCACATGCAGTCTCCATACGTCTTTCTCTGGATGCAGATGGCATTTTCTATCCAAAGTTTATTTGGATAGACGTGGATCACTGAATTGTTGAGAAGAAGATGATCATAGTTGATCATCACAAATCTTGTGCTGTGTGCAATGTATTCCTTGTTCTGCTTGCTTCACTCAACATCGATTCATGTATATCTTTCTAGGATTTCCTGAAATCAGCTTGTTAACCTTTTTTATAGAACAATAATATTCCATTACTTTCATATACCATAACTTATTCATCCATTTCCTATTGATTGGCATCTACTCATTTTCCAGTTATTTCCCACCACAAAAAGAGCTCCTGAAACATCTCTTACATCTATGCCATCCTCTCCACTTGACTGGCTACAACCATAATTTAATTCTTCATTACTATTCTTCTGGTCTATTGAAATAGTCAGTAAGGTTTTTTTTTAAAAATCTAATTTTCATTGACTTCTTTTCTTTTTACACAATATTTATTAGCACTTGCCTGCTTTATGCTGGGGGATACAAAGGCAAATTGAAAGGGTCTTTTCTCCTTAGTAGCTTACTTCTACAGGTGAACCAATATGTTTCCTTTTTGCCTCTTGGGACAGCCCATCCCATGGTTATATGACTCTGTTGGGAAATTCTTCCCTATAGTAAAAGGAAATCTACTTTCCTGTGACTTTTATCCACTGTTGCTAGCTCTATCCTCCAAGGCATTGCCATTGCCAGTATCTTTCCCTGTTGGATTTCAAGCCCAGGAATGCCTGTGTTCTTTAATTCAGCCTGCTTTGGCAAAAGTCAAAAGTTGGCAGAAAAAAATAATTTTAGGAAGAATAATTCTGACAACTAATTTTTTCCCTTATGGCACAACACTCTCATATGTGATATCTGATTTGATCCTCACTCAAAATAACCCCAAGAAGTAGGGGAAGGAAGAATAAGCATTTGTGGAGTGCCAGGTATTGCAAGAGTGTCTACTACATGCCAGAATTGTACTAAGAGTTTTACAAATATCACCTCACTCGATCCTCACAGCAACCCTACAAGGTAGGCATTATTATTATCCCCATTTTACAATTAAGAAAATTGAGGCAATCAAAGCTCAAGTGACTTGCTCAGGGTCACATAGCTAGTATCTGAGCCTGGATATAAACTCAAATCTCGAGTTTATGCCCAGCTTTCTATCTACTATGCCATCTACTTGATAGGTTGTGCAAATACCTCCATTTTATAAATAAGTAAATACAAGCAGTTTTGAATCTTGGACTCATGTTCAAAAGATTTAGGTGAGAATTCTAGCCCCAACATTTATCAGTCCCATTACCTTGGGCAAGACACCTGACTTAATTTGCAAACCTGTAAAATGACTTGTTTGTCTTTCATTTTCCAAGAAGACCATGACATCAAGGAGGTGATGCTATGACATGTAAGTGAATTGGATTTGATCAAAGGAGCACTGTGAAAGGTCACCTGTCTAATTTTCTCCTCTAGAGCCATCTGGGTCTAGTGGTAAAACACATATCAGGATGACTGTAAATCTACATGATGGTGTTTCAAGGAGCGAGCAATGTGTGTTAAGCACATAATCAATAATAGAACCTGGGTCTCTTGATTTTCTTGACTGAGCCAATCTAGAGGGATTTTTTTTTTACTAGAGCAGTAGGGTATCTTGTAGCATAGGAACCTGCTTATAAAGCTCCCTTACTTTGAGAACTACAGTGAAGAATCCTGGCTTTTTGCCTTGAGCAACTTATGTATATTTTTCTCCTGTAAAATTCTCGAGTAGATCCTCAAAAACTCCTGAGCAAAATTCTGTTCTGAGTGGACCACAAAGCTAATTTTGAGTTCTATGAACTGGAGAATATTTTTTTAATAAAAATTAAATTTTTTTCTTACACATCTATTTTTTCTTTCTTCCCCTCTCTCTAATGCCCCCTCCCAACTTGAGAAAGAAAAAGAAAATAACAAAAACCTTGTGACAAATTTGATAGAAAAACAGAATACATTATTTTGTTGACCCTCTAGGAGAATATAATTTACCTGAATGTTTTATCTTTTTCAGGAACTAATACTGTGTTCTGTACAGCATTGATGTTCAATACATTTTTGCTTAATTCAGTCAGTGTTTTCATCTGATTTCCTTATAAGACAGGGTCATGCTTTATTTACCATAGTATGAGTATTACTTTGGACAAGAAATGATTTTGATATGATTTCATTTTCTGACAGCAGTGGCATGAGTGTGTGTTCCCAATGGCATTAGAATGATTCAGAATATTTGACCTTGACTAGATGAAATTAGATTGAACTGGTTTCCCCACTTTAATTAGTTCTCTGTCAGCTGAGTGTGGGATTTAATGCCAAGCATGTTTCATTGCTTTCTTTGTTGTGTTTTCAAATTTGCATTTAAAAATGATTATTACTCCAAAAAATGTGCAAAAGTTGTAGTTTTTAAGAACTCATATCATTGAATATTAGGGATCTTGCCAACACTGTTAATGTGGAGAAGTCACGTGTTTCATTCAAACCTATGGTGAAATGAAATCATTTGCACCATTTGCAGTGCAAAAAAAAGGGTGGTTGAAAATAAACAGACCAAAAAACCAAGATCTGACAAAAGGCAAACAGCCTAATTTATCTATAACAAGCTTAGACCTTTAGATGAACATGGGAGTGAAGGGTTATTATCAATTCTTCAGTGTGACACAGGCTTCATAAAGTCAAAAGTACAATGAGAAGACTGGCACAAAAAACAAGCAACCAACCTAGCTGCTAAACATGAAGAAAAAAAAATGATTGCCATGGTCAAGATAATGCAAAGATACTGGGGACTGAAAAATAATTTTTACTGATAAAATTTATTTTTTCATAGGTTATACCAAAATTCTTGTTCAGAAAAAATTTAGGTGACACTGTTGGATCTGGGTATTCTTATTAGGTTGTAAAATATGCACTCAACAGTATTTTGGGAATTTTTTTTTGCTTCAGATAATGCTGAAAGTCAAGTCCCCGTTAAAGGAATGATAAACTTTAATAAATATATTGATATAATAAGAAGCATTTGACAATTATAGAAATTCCCACATGGAAATGGACTATTGCAGCATGATCTTACAACACACTACATGTCATGGAAGATTAAGAAATTTATCTGAAAGATAGAGAAAAACTTGCTTCAATGGCTTGAATTTATTGAATTCATATCATGGGTTAGACTTGAAGAAAGTGACTTATTTGTTAAAGGTATGCTTAGCAACCAAAGTGATAAAAGGATTGGTTTCAGGGTAAAGAATTAAGGAATATACATATACACACATACATGTATATATATATAAATTTTATAAACTCAAGGACAAGTGATGTAAAAGAAGTGATAGCAAAATAAAGACATTGTATACTAAATATTTTATTCAAAAAGTTGTAAGGTTTATGGGATATTAGTGTCATTATTTTACTCTTTCTTGAGTATTTTGCAAACTATTTTAGATAAGGCATTTGGATATCCATAAACATGTACAGTGGGTCCTACAGACAAAGCTACTTCAAACTGGACTTACTTTGTAGGTACACATCCACTCAAAACCATAGCTTTTATATTTACTACTCAGACAGACATAGGATACAATTCAAAGCAGTGGTCTTTAGTCAAATAACATTGCTAAAACAAAAAAACAATAAATAATTTTTCCCATAAAGGTGGGACACATTCTTTATTCTCCCATAAATACACACACTGTCAGGGGCATATACATAGGAAACCATGTTTAGCCATGTTAAATAAGTAAAAGGGCAATTCATGCCTATACTACTACTACAGTGTAATGGGTCTTTCCAAGCACAATTTCACAAAGTAGCAGGTTGGGGATCTTCTTTTGACTCCCAGCATGTGATTTCCTCTACATCTTTAGGAGAGATGCTACCTTTTCCTCCTAGAAGAAAGAATGGCTTTACCCATTGTTTTTTTTTTTTTAATTTTAAAGCTCAGAAATTTGTTTTTCTTTAGTTCTTTTAGGAAAGTCCAAAGTTCTACTACACCAAGTTATTAGACTAGAGAAAACAACATCTTTCTGTCCCTTTATCTCATAAAGTGATCTGTTTCTTCAAATCTTGGCTAAAATGGGTATTTCCTCTCTACCAGGATATTTCTTGCCCTAGGTATCAAACTTTTCAGACACAGAAAGCTATTGAGTGTCTCCAGGCTTGAATATGTTTTATTTTGTTTTAAATCTATTTCCTGGGCATTGAGCAAGGTTTGTACCCAATGATGATTGTTTGGAAAGTTCCAAAAATCCCTCTAAGTCCCTGTTAAATTGTTTCCATATCTATTTTAAAACTGCCCTTCCAGAAATCTGGGAAGGACTTTTTCTATTTGCCTCTCTGACCTTCCTTTCTCCACCCCCAACCCAATTTCTCCTCCTCCAAACTCTTTCTTTCCCATGCAAATGAAAACAGAAATAAAAATTTGGTCTTCCGGCTGAACAAATCAAATACCTAATATACCCTGCCCTAGAATGAGAGGAAAAATCTAAATGTTGGCTGATGTATGCTACTGTGATGTGATGAGAACAAAGATTGTCAGATACAGAAAAGCAGTGATGGCTGCTAGAGAGCCTCTGGGGGCCTGGATTTGAGGTGATGTGTGAGCTAAAAATAGAGGACCCATCTGCTGCAGTGTCTGAATGCTGGAGGGCTCAGGATAATCACTCTGGGCATATGGACAGTGCTGAGAACCTTCATGCTGAATTTTTAACTACCAAAGAAGAAGAGGGATAATGGTTTCTGGATAAATAGAGGAGCTAGCCATGGTATTTCAGGTGAATGATTGTGCATGATTTCAAAGTGCATAAATCAAGCCATGGTTTGGTGCTCAGGTGATCTTCACTGATGAACCATTATATTAGAATGTTGTCTGGAAGCTGGGGTAGTCATCCAGTTCCTGGCTACTCAGAAAACTAATTAAGAAGGAAGAAGAAAGATTAGTTACTAAAGAGAATGGAGCAGTGAAAAGAAGAGTAGAATTGGGTTGAGGATCTGGGGATCTGGATTCAAATCCTTACTCTACCTTCTACTAGCTGTGTTCAACCCCTTAAGCCTCAGTTTCCTGATTTGTAAAATCAGAGAGTTGGACTAGATGATCTTTAAGGATCCTATGACCCTATAGTCACTTCAGCTGTTTGGGCCTCAGTTTCCCTATCTGTAAAATAATGTGATTAGACCAAATGATTTCTAAATCTATGTACTTAGAGTCATGGAGAAATAATAATTAACCGAGTAGGTCAAGGTTATGTGGATGCACCCTTGTTTCTTGGGTCCAATTCTCTTTTCTTTCTACTCTCTCTCATTGACCTTATCAATTCCCATGTGTTCGGTTAGTTTGCACTATATGAGTAACTCCCCAATCCAAATTTGTCCCTTATCTTTCTCCTGTCCTGAATCACCAGCCACCTGTTGGTTATCTCTAGTTGTGCATCTAATAGGCATTTTTAATTTAATAGATTCAAAATGGGCTGCTTTGTCTCTCCCTTTAAACCTATTACTTCTCCTAATTTCTTCATTTCTGTTGAGGTTATTACATAAATTATAACCTAGAAATTATCCTTGGCTTTCACTCTTCTTTATTTATCATATAAATTATAAATCTTATAAATTCCACCTTCATTCAAGGGCCATGGACCCTAATTCATGCTTCCACACCTTTTGCTTGGACTATTTCAATGGCTTTTTAATGGATCTCTTGATTTCCCATATTTTCTCTCTCCAGTTCTTCCTTTTCACATCTGCCAAATTGATATTCCTAAAGAAGAAAATGTAGCTTCCAAGGGTAAAGCACAAACTTCTCCATTATTTAAAATCCTTCACAATCTGGTTCTACTTTATTTTTCCAGACACGTTTCACATTTTCCCAGCCAGACTGGCCTATTTACTCTCACCAGCACACGATATTCCAGCCTTGTTATTGTTGTTATATGTCCTTTGTTCTCGAAAAGGGCCATGGTATCAGGTAGGTGATGTTACATTCAAATGAATTGGATTTATGTGAGGAAGAGCTGTGCAAAGTCACCAGATTCACTCTCTCTTCCAGACCCATCTAGAAGATGTGACCACATAAGATTAGGTTAACTGGAGATGGCCCTAGATACAGTAGGTTGGATTATCACCCAGAGGGCTCACAAGAAAAACTTGGGACCCTAAAGGAGGCAATGGAAAGAGGACTGATTTGATAATCAGAGAATCTGGGCAACTAAATTGCCCAATTAGGAGGGAACTTAGTAGTATCTTAGTAGATAGAGCACATTTAAAGGTCAAGAAGACCTGAGTTTAAATTGGGAGAAATGATTATTTCTCTCTCATATTAGTAGTTAATTATTAAAATTGGGGAGAATTAAAGTTTGTTTGCTTTTCCCTTGAACCATTTCCTTGTTTAATTTCTCAAGGACAGGGTAGATGGAACACAGGATTAACATTTTCCTCATTCTGGGTGTTGCTACTCTACCCAACTAAATCAGACTTCTAAACTCCCTTCTACCCAGGCTTGGGTGAGGGACAGATATTCTTTGTTTAGATTGCCCAAGCCTGGGAAGTAAATGACATAAAGTTCATTAAAATAGGTCTAATTCTATTGTAATAATCATTCTCTCCTTACTTGTTAACCAATCATAATTGATTGTCACCCTCTGGAACACTAACCTTTCTAAGAGATTATAAACTGTGAGCTAGTCTTCATGATATTCTTTGGCATTGACCTTTCATTAAAAATTCTGGCACTGGGGCAGCTAGGTGGCACAGTGGATAGAGCATGAGCTCTGAAGTCAGGAGACCTGAGTTCAAATTTGGCCTCAGACACTTAACATTTCCTATCTGTGTTACCCTAGGTAAGCCACTTAAACCCCAATTGCCTCAGCAAAAAAAAAAAAAATGCTGGCATTATTAATAAAATGACTAATTATCCTGAAATTATGTCTCTCAAACTTTTAAATGTCACAAAATTCAGCTTCAGATACTGTATGATCCACAAGTTGCTTAACCACAATATATAAATGCCTATGTTTTTACTTGAGAGCCCCTCAGTAGTCTCCCCCCTAGATATGTCATTGAGAAGAATCATAAGCAGAAAGTCAGACAGAAGGTTCAGAAATGATAACTCAGAAAAGACAACTTGATATGGTCCATGGGGACCATGAGGATAACAAATCTCACCAAGTGTTCAGGGACCCCAAAAAGCATTTTTATGGCTTTTGCTGGTCTGAGAAAGCCTTTTTTTTGCTAGACACTGGCATCGACACTGGGCACATGGCATAATAATGGTAAAAGCATCATAAAAGCTTGTTGATTGACTGACAGATGGACTAAATCACTTATTCTTTGTGTGAGTTTGGGCAAAACACTTAATTCTTCCAGGGCTTCAGTTTAGATATCCATAAAATAAGGGATTTGGTCAGAAGTCCACTTTTATTTGCTTGTATGCTATGGATCCCTATGGTAGTCTGAAGGCCCTGTGTATGGACTTCTCAGAATAAGATTTTTAAATGCATGAAATAAACCACAAATGATCACAAATGGAACTAATTATATTGAAATGCAATATTAAAATGGTTAAAAATACATACTCTCTGAAACCTATTTATGAATCCCTTAAAGCACTAGGAGCTCCCAGATAAGAGCCATTGGAGTATATAATCACTGAAGTCATTTTTAGTTCTGAATCAATGTTCTTAAAATAGAGGACTGGGCAGTGGAATCCCTACCCCTGAAGCAAGCCCAGTGCACTCTACCTGCTTTCAAATCTCATGTGGAGGCTTGAATGTGCATTTGTAAAAATTTGTAAAAGAAAGCTCCTCCCCTTTTTCCTGACTTCTTAGGATAAGCAGATATTCCAATAACTTACTATGTTCTTTTTCATTGTCTTCTGTGCCAGAGCTAGATGTGCACCTAAAGACTCCAAAAGGGATACTTAGCTCTATTTCCTTCTCTGGTCATGATCAAGGGAAGGGAAATTATAAACTAGGTAGATAAAGAGGCCTGAAGCCTTTTAATGTTCCTGCCTACACTAATTTCAGTCCTCCCCACTTTTTTTTTTTTTTTTTTTTGGTTCTTTAAAACTGTGCTTTCCTGCTTGTTAGTAAATTAGTATAGAACTAAGCTGCAGCCTTGGGGGTTTAGAAATATTAGGAGCCACCAAATGTCTAGACCTAGAATCCATCCCTAATTTTGCAGACAAGTGAGCCCACTAAAGAGTAAGGTCCCAAGTTCTACCTGACACTGAGTTGCAGTGAATGTAGCCAAGAGAGACATAACAATACCTCATCTATTGGCTCCTTTGCATTCAAAAGTTACCTTGTGGTGGGCTCTGCAAGGTTGAGCCTATCTCTTCTTTCACAGCCTGAAATCCTATTGGAGATATTTACTCCCCCGCCCCCAACTCCGTGGAATATTCAGATTTCTCTTCTTGCTGTATTTCCTCAGCAAACATCATCCCCCTTGGAAAATCTAAATTATGTTAATTGGCTAAGTGAAATTAAGGTGTCAGCCCGTAAAGATATTAATGATAAAAGCTACTAATTATAAAGACTGTGGGGAGATCTCACTGGAATAAGGGTTCTGGTCGATGGTATTAGAATTGTCATAATACCTCAGGGTACTCTTAGAATTTTGAGATTCAGCTCGGAACTCTTCAGGAACCTGATTCTTCAGTGAGTGGGAATTGGGATAAGGATTCCAAGTGTCTAAAATTACAATCTTATTACTTCATCCCCTTTCTGATTATTTACCTTTCTATTCTAGCCTAATTAAGTATCTTTTACTTTAAGATTCTTGTACTTTTTCTAAAGTCGAAGTCTGGATGAAGTTCTGGTCACTGTTGACCTACAGCAGAACCCAGCAAGTATCAAAAGGTTCCAGAATTTTGTGGGGTCTATGGGAGCCCTACATATATACATATGGGTAGGTACACATATATGGAGATATAGACATATGTATATATCCTACATATGGACATGTGCCTATATGCATTCATACAAAGATATTTAGTTTGAGTAAGGCTTTTCTGAGAATTGGGTCAATTTTAAGTGACATCCTACCACAGACACACTTTGGGAACTGATCTCTCCAAGTCTGCAGAACTTCCACTTGTAGCCCCCCTGCCACTCTTCTTTCTATAACCTCTCTTTTCCTTGGTTGAAACGTAACAGCAAAGAGTTATAATGTAACTCTGAATAAAGAAACAAATTGAACCAAATAACCACGCAACAAGTTTTTTTTTTTTCCGGAGTTATTGTTTATTGTGTGTTGTTGTAGTGACATTGTAGAACCGGGTTGTGTAGACTGTAGAGTTGTGGATGTGAGTTAAGTTTTAAATTGTCATCATACATTACACACCTGAAGAACAGAGCTGAATAGTCAGTCACCGGGGCTATTCAGGTGTTCAAAATCCGACACATAACAACAGGACTGGACATTTCGAGGACTATTGTTTTTGTTTTTTGTTTTTTTTTGTTATTTTTTTTGTTATTTTTTTGGGGGGGTATTTATTTGGATGATTGTGATTGTATTGCAAAGACTTTACAGCCTGTCTAGGGCACTTGGAGGGGTTGTTGAGTCCTGGCTAAGGTATATTGGAATGGAGAAGGGATAACTGTTATCTATCACATGAACTTCCTGAAACTGGAAAATTCCAATATCACTAAAAAGACAAGTTTTACTGGGGTTACTTTGGAACTAGTTATTACCTCCCTCCCTCCCCTCCAGGAAATACTAAATAAGGATAAAGCCAACATGGTGAGAGGGTAAGCTGAGAATCATAGAGATTCTCCAGAGGAGGGAAACCCCAACCTCAGCAGCCCCCAACCCAGTGGCAATAATTCTGGGGAATGCAGGTTGTCCACCTGCCATTACTGTTATATCAGGGGACCAACTTTCCACCGGGTTTTGTAGACTGTAGAGTTGTGAATGTGAGTTGTTGTTGTTGTTGCTGTTGTTGTTGTTAACTATACTCCCCCAAAATGCAGAGTTCCAAGGTTATGGTTTGTGGTGCTTGCAGAGTGTGGATAATTTGGAGGTGCAGAGAATTCACAGGAACTCGATGTCCAGTCCCTCAATTCCCTCTATTGGGAGGGAAATGCAGCCTCTAACTTTGTGCTCCATTTGTGCTCCATAAGCGGATGATTGGAAGAGCACTACCTGTTGAGCACATAAACAACTTCAGACTGACCCAAGTGCCCAAGGGGAAACCCTTTTGTTGCACCCCTATTGTTGCACCTATCAGGGCAGTCTTTCAATAACTTGGAGCTGATATGCCTGTGAGAGAGAGAGAAGGAGAGAGGGAGAGAGAGAGAGAGAGAGAGAGAGAGAGGAGAAACAGACAGATCAGAAATTACCCAAACTGGTGTCACTTGGCCTCAGGGACGGGAAACTGAGGCAGAAAGGAGGCTGCTACTGTACAAGCAGACCTCAAAGTGAGTCCAGATGGGCCTAAACAAATAAGCAGGGCCACCTCCTCCTGGAAGGTCAGGAGACCGGAGGTTAAGGCAGCCTGCTGTAGAAACACCTACGAGAGCAGCCAAAGAGCCGGTGAAGCTGTCTCTTAACTTTGACTGTGAACCAAAACAAACACATCTGTGCTGGATTCACTCGAGAGCGAAATCCAGACTTTGAGCAGAAGCTGAATTCCAGTGCACCAGTACCAAGCAACAAAGATATCTTTGGGTTTTTTTTTTTTTTTGACCCCAAAGATCCTAACCTCAGCCCTCAAAGCCTTTCCTGGGTCCTGTCCCCTTAAGCATCAGAGAGAGAAAGCGTGGAAGGTGGTGGATCGGTAACACTTCTCTCCTAGATGTTAAAAGGCTCAGGACCACAGGTCAAGGCAAGCCATTCTGGCAACAGCCCAGAAGGAAGGCCTCTGAAGAGGCCCTCCCTCCCACCCCTTCACTTCTGGGCTGTTTTCCTCCATCTCCCATCGATTTGCCAACATTGACACACGCTTACTGGGTGCACATAAGGAAGGAATTCAGCACAGGTTTATCAGGAAGCTGTGGTCCACCAGACTGATGTTTGATGGGAGCCACAGCAGCAGAAGTGGGCATGCACCCACAGGAGTTAGGCCAGCCCATTACAGAGGCAAATGCGGCAGAGCGGTGAACAGGGGCTTCCAGGTTGGAGCAGCTATGTGGGAGAGGAGCAGCAGCATGGCAAGCCAGAGAGCTGTCAGGTGGGCTGGCCACAGGACTGTGAAGATCACAGCTACAGAAACAGGCAGATGCAGGCCAGGGGAACAAGAGCGTTCCTGCACAGAGGCACACAAGAAGCACCAGAAGAAGCTGTGGGTTGGCGTTGGGACTCTGCTAAGGCAACACACTAAAACCGCCTGCTGCCCACAGGGGAGACCGTTGAACTCCCTGGCAATCAGGAGGACAGAAATTAGGGAGAATTGGGGAAGTAGAATCCCCTTTCTCCAACCGTTGTAGATGGGCAGTTGGTTGCAAAATCTGGATGAAGAGGAACTGTGTCAGGTAGACTTAAAATAGGAAGGGAAGAGCAGCCACATGGAGGGAGCTGGCAGTGCAGACTTGGAAGGGCAGAACAGATGTTGAGGATCGGAGATTAGGGAGTAGGGGCACAGACTTGGAAAAGGGAGGTAGCTACTATATGATGAGAGAGATCAGAAGGTACTGAAGCATAGCAGTTCAGAAGCTACAGAAATGAGCAGATGGGAAAAGCAAACAGTGGGGCTGTGAGAGCTGTGGGGAACACAGGCGGCTACATAGCCTGGCCGGACCACTGTGGGACAATTCCAGAGTTGTGGTAGGAGACCAGCTTTCATTCAGCCCTTAGACATTCATTCTACTTATCTCGCCCCACTGAGACTGGAAGGAAAGAAACCCGAGAGGAAGATGATTTCAAACCCGAAGGTTCCCTGGGGTTCCTTGGGTTTGAACTGAAAGTGGATTAGCTGAGGGGGGGAGGAAAAAGGGGGGTTAAAAGCACAGGATATGGCAATCTTTTTGTGCATGAGTACAGACAACATTTCTACCCTGTTATTTACCTTCCTATTCTTCTGTAATGAAGTGTGTGTATTGTGTATTTGAATGGTCATGTGTATTTTCTTTGGTGTGGCATAGAAATGTAATGGCGGGGGCTCAAGCTTGAGGTTTGGGGATAAGTGACTCCAAATGGCACAGGGGACCACCGATGTAACAAGAGGATCCAGAGTCGTGTGGGAACCCATGGGGACCCCTTGTTACACACAACCGTACTTTATGACTGTTAACAAGTCACCTCACCTCCCTGTGCCTCAACTTCCTTATCTGTAAAATGAGAGGATTGGACTAGGCGGTCTCTAAGGGATCTTCCAGCTCTCACGGTCGTTCGGCCATTCTGTCTGTGAGGACCTTCCCAGGACAGCTCAGGAAAAGCTGACCTCCATCTCAACCTTCCATGGTATGTGTCAGTCTTTGGGTAGGCCTTACCTTCCTGTGGACCCAACCTCTTCCCATTCCTCTGGAAGAGCCAACTGAAATAAGGGGTTAACTGTGACAATCCATCTCAGACCAGGGGCTTCCTGGGGATGGGGGCATTCTCCCCCTGTGACCAGGTTCTCCATATCTCCCACTCCCTCCCCAGCAGCAGCACTCTATTACTTCCACCCCCCACCCCCAAACCCCCATCAGAACTCAACAGGTAACAAAAAACCATACTTGTCCAACCCCTGTGTTTGTGCCTCCCCCCCCTCCATACCCCACCCTAGATTGGTCTTCCCCCAACACTCATCCCTGCAGAAGGAGTCCGGTGTGGATGGCAGATCCATAAACATTTCAGGTGTCAGGTCCCACATTAGTCAATCAAGTTCAAAGTCAGACATTTTGAAAAGTGGATGGGGTCAAGGAGCAGAAGTATGAAGAGTTCCAAGATGATCAGCATAAAAATAAAACTAGTCCATGAAGAAGGGTATGGGGAAATCCAAGAATCCAAGAGCCTCTTCCCTTTCTGCCCCCCAACTTTGGGCTCCAACAGATTCCCCTGACTCCAAAGACAGGCAGAGAAGAAGCCTATGGATTAGCTAGAAAGAAGGACCACTCCCATCCCCTGGAGGTATGGGAAGGATTGACTCCCAGGCCCTGTACAGCAGTGGGAAGATCTGGATTTGAAAGCACCTGGGGAAGGTCTGACTTCCCATGAGTGCTGGGGGTTGGTGGCAGATGAGATGGTCCTGGGAAGAGGTCATGGGAGGGGCTCGATGTGTGGGGCAGGGGCCAGGGACAGTTATGAAGTCGCCATGTTCTCCTCATCTCTCACAGAGCCAAGTTGATCTGGGGCTTCTGGGAAAAGGGAAGGATTCCAGTTAGCCTGGGTCAGAGGCTGGGGGGGAGCAGCCCCCAGAGCGTGCTGAGGATTGTGGTGAGGGCCAGAGCTGAGGAGGCCTGGGCCCCAAGGCTAGCCCCATTGCAGTAGTCATACTGGCAGCAGGACGTGGTGGCAGCATTCTTGGTGTAGCCATCGTACAGGGTCTCAAAGCAGGTGGGGACACAGGACTTGCTGACTGTTACCCTGGTTGGAGTGATATCTGAACACCATAGGGAGGGGAGGGAAGAGAAAAAAGAGACAGGCTCATGATTCCAGGAGTGGGCAGCCTTTGCTCTGAGCACTTCCCAGGCTTACCCCCAAAGTGGGAGCCCCAGTCTTCCCTAAGACTAGTTCTATGAGGAAAGGCTGATTTTCCTATTCTGTTGTCTCCTCGGGACTGTGATTGGCAGGGGCCCCACATAGTAAGGGCAGACACTGCCTGACAAACCCTTCTTCATTTCATTCAACTCATCAAAGATGGGCTTCAAGAGCGTGATGAGGGAATAAAGGGCAGGAATCAAAACTCCATAATCACGTGAAGGTGGAAAAATTACAAGGGGACAATTACTGGATGGTAGAAAGAAACCAAATGAAGTTCTTGAAGCCTAGCCTTGTTTTGTTTCTTAACCCTTGACTTTGCCACCATATCTCAAGGTATGATAAAGTCCTTCCTCTCCTTTTCTCAGGATTGTAGTTTCTCATCTGTAAAATGAGGGTATTTAATGAGATAATCAATCACTAATGTCTCTCTCAGCTCTGATGTGATCCCTGCTGTTGCAGCATTTTGAAATTGTGGCCCTAATTTTGAAAAGAATCAAAGGGACTACTTACAGGTCCGGGTGGTCATACAGTAGTTGACGTAATCGGGGCACCTCATTGGCTTGAAGCAGTTGTACCCTTTGTATTCACAGACATAGCATTCCAGGGCCTGGGCTGTGTATGGAGGAAACACAACATAGTCATTCAAAGGTTACCAAGGCCTCCTCCCCCCCCCCCCCAACCCACACTCTCTATCTCTAGCTAGGGGCCAAGCATTGGAAATGAGGGAGATGCCTTCTGGGGGTACATTCCCAAGGGACTGGACTCAAGGGCTCAGGCCATAGCTATTGATCCCACCAGGACACATTTACCTCCATCTCTTTTGCTAAAATCTCAAATGGTTGACATCACAGATCTCACACAACCTACCCCTTCCTCCCCACCTCTGGTATATCAGACCCTTCGTTTCTGCTATGGTCCCAGATATTCCTTCCTAGAATAGAATTGCTGGAATGAGGTGAGGAGAAGCATTAGAATTTCAACCTTTCTGGGCACCTCCCCCATCCCACCTCAACCCCTAGAGGTCAAACTGTTTGTCTTCCTTACTTAGTGGCTGGGCCATGATAGTCATGAGAAGCAGGACTGGAAAGAACTTCATGGTTGAAAGCTGGGGGAAGGGCTGCTAAATTGAAGCAGGAAGCTGCAGGCAGGATTCTTCAGCCTGGGAAGAAAGTTAAAGGGAAAGGTGGGGAGGGGGAGAAACACAGAGAGGAAGGAGTTATGGAAAGGCTTCAAGTCTCATATCCTTGCTCCTGTCCAGTTCTGCTCAAAGCATTCCCAGTCTCACCTCCTATCATTATCTGTTTTGTCTACCCATCCCTCTCAATTCAATTCATTTGATTCAATTGATAAGAACACTGCATTTGGAATCAGAAAACAGCTATTCAAATTCTATCTTTATTAGCTATTAGCTTAGTGAATTTGGGCAAGTCACATAATTTCCTTTGGCTACTGTTTCTTCATCTGTAAAATGAAGTTATTATTTATATATTACCTTATAGTTTGCAAAGTGCTTAAAAGATATCTCATTGGATCCTCACAATAGCTATGTGAGCTAGATGCTAATTTATCCTAATTTTACAGATAAGGAAACTGAGGCTCAGTGACATTAAATGACAGTCTCCTTTAGGACTGATCTTATCTTTAGCCAGAATCTATACTTGCACAATCCACCCAGTGACCTTCCACAAGAAGCAATACAACATTTCAAATACTTGAAGCATCCTCTCTCCCTCTCTCCCTCCCTTATCAAGTCTTTTCTTCTGAAGATTAAACATGCGCATCTCTTTCAAAAGGTGTTCTCCTAAATGGCTTCCAGTTCTCTCTTCATTAAGAGTCTGGGCCACACCCATGTGACGTAATGTTCAGTATCCTGGTTGGCCAATGCTTTCCGCAACCCAGACTGTGAGCTCCCAGATGGCCCCTCCTTTTACCTCTCTCTGCCGCAGTCCCCCTCCCACCTGAGCTCTGCGGTAACTGCTCAGAAGGGGGAGATGTCACTAACGGTAGACTGAAGGGGCTGTGACTCAGCTTATTATTCCTAGGGGGGGAAAAAAAGCCCAGCCCCTCCCCCTTCCTAGACGCTCAATTGTCTAAACACCAGTCCGCAGCCTGTCTCGCTCATTCTTATAGCACAGTGGGCTAGATAAGGGTTAAGAGGATGGGCAGAGATACTGGTAGCTTCCTGGGCTCACTAACTGTTCATTTAGTCAGTCCCCATCACTGAGCCATCACTGCGGTCCTTGTGATTCAGCATTCTGCCAGACCAGAATCCCGCCCCCACCTCACCACACCCTCTTCTCTAACTACTGAGCTTCCTGATGCTGACCAGCAAGCTATACGCCCCAACTCCATGCTGGGCATCAGAGTCCTGGGCATCCTTTGGGAAAATAAGAAAATGACCGGAAGCTTGAGGGAGGAAGATCATTAGTATGGCCCTGGAGTGGGGATGTCTGTACCTCTCTAGGGTTCAGTAACTGTTAATAGTTTTTTTTTTCTTTTTGCCCACATAACCGCAATACCACTGCGCCACAACTGCGCCATCACTGCGCCAATACTGCGTCAACACTGCACCAACATTGCGTCAACACTGCGGTCCCTATGATTCAGCATTCTGCGGCACCAGAACCCCACCCCCCACCCCGCCCCGCCCGGCCCCGCCCCTTTTCTGCAGTAACCTGTGAGCTCTGCGACAAGGACCAATTTAATGACCATTATCAAGCCAAGGACCAATTTAATGACCATTATCAAGACAAGGACCAATTTAATAACCATCATCAACCGCAAGACACTGAACCTTTGTGAGCCAGTTTTCCCATCCACAGAATGAAAATAATACTTTCCCAAACCACCTCCGAGCAGTATTTTGAGAAACGAGCTTTGCAAACTTGAAAGTACCATAGAAATACGACGCATTCATAAAATCGTTAATTTTTATAAAATAATTATCATTTTGCGCACATTACTTTGTGACGTCTTGCTGTTGCTATCTATGCCCAAATGAAAGCATCCTTCTTTAAAACACAGCTGAGTCTCTATCTATCAACTCTTAACCCCGTTTTCGGCAACGAGAATCAAAGGGAAAGAAACTGATCACCAATATCCTGGAGCGGGAATTTTGGTACCTTCCTAGGGCTCATTAACTCTTAATAGGTTCTCTCTTTTTTGTCCCCATTAGCCGCGCCACCACTGCGCCAACATTACGTCAACACTGCGGTCCCTGTGATTCAGCATTCTGCAGTGCCAAAACCCCGCCCCCACCCCGCCCCACCCTCTGCCGCAATCCCCCGCCCCCAAATGAAAAAGGGGCTCTAAAAGAGCGCTAAGGGAGGGAGGGGGCGTGAGGCATAGATTTCCTCACCTGTAAAACGAGGATAATTATATTAACTCCAGCCAAGGTTGTTAAGAGGTCCAAGTGAGCAAATACACGAAAAGCGTTTTGCAGACCTCAAAGCATTTTCTAAGTTGTCAGCAATTGTATGAATAATAGCTGTCATAATAGTAACGTTTATCATACAGCACAGAGTGAGGGGAAGTGGAGTGACGGGCATAGAATAGGAGACCGGGAGCATTTTAGGGAGTGGGACGAGCCCATTAAGGGTGCAGAGATTGAGGGGGGAAGATTGGAGAGGAAAGGAAGATGCTGGAGAGGGGAGAAAGGGAGAGAACTTGATAGAGGAGGATGAAATCCAGGGGGAATGGCAAGTCGGGGAAGGACTGAATAGGAAAGACAAGATCGCGTGGGAAAGTAAGGAGTTTCTGTAGAAACCTCCAGTTCATCCCAGCAGATAAAGGAATCCAGGACTCCCCTTATTTGCCTTCACTCCCTTCCCCTGAAGAGCCCCTTAAATAGCCGTCTGGAGTAACTGGTAGGGTCCACGGGAGACTCTTCCCAGCCTCTCGGCTTTCCCACAAAGCACTCACGTCCAGGTCCATTCGGCTCCATCCAGGTCCTTCCAAGTCCATCCAGGTCCGTCGGGGTCCATCGAGGTCCAAGTCCGCTGCTGCAGCCGCAGCGGCGGCTGCGGCGCAAGTGAGCCGAGAGGGGTGCACCGCAGCCTTTTAGACCCGCTTAGGCTCCGCCCCCTCTCCAGACCCCCTCTGGCTCCGCCCCTCACTCCCCTTACTGCAGAGCCCCCTCCTTTTCTCCAACCCCACCTCCACTGCAGAATTTTGACTCCTGGCCTAGAATCATATCCCAAATTCGGGTCCTTAACTCACAATATTGCCAGGAACCCTCTCCCCCTACCCACCCACCTAGCCCCATCGTTACCCCTTCCTCAAATTTAACTTTTAAATGGGATACCCAGATGTCAAACTGTCACCCCAGGCTGGGCCCCGGCCTCTGCAGTCCTTTCTGGGCTCCGCCCCACACCTCCTTCTCCCTCCCTCATGCAGTCATTCCCTCCTCCTTTTCCCCCCATCTATGTCCGCAGTCTCCCCACCTTCTTCAAAACCTCTGCAAAATTTGCTCACCACCTCCCTGCAGAGTTCTCCTCACCCCTCCCAACCTGTTTCCCTATTCTTACATAATCTCTGCGGCAAATCCTTCACTGCGCCATCACCATCCCTACTTTTGTTCAGGAACTTCTACATCGTGACCCCAGCCAAGAATCTGTCCTCTGTCCCCAGTCCCAAGCTGGTTCTACCCCACACCCCATTCCCGGCTCTATACCACCCTCCAGTTTACCCTCCTCAATATCCCTCCATCCTTCACCTCTCCAGAACTGATCCTAGAATGCCACACCTTTGTTTCTGATCAGTTTGTCCCTAAGACTGTGGCTGAGAGCAAGAGGCTGTGTGTGAGACAGTTGCACTAGCCTAGAAGAAAACATCCATGGATGTCCTGACAATCCCAGATACAGAATTATCCTCAATCACACAGATCCACACAGGTAGAGAAATCCGTGTATCTAACTCATAGGATTATTGTGAGAAAAGCACTTTGTAAACCTTAATGATCTATTCAAATGTGAGTTTTTATTTACAATATCTGTTATATCAACCCCTCTTCTCTATTCAAATTTCAGTCCTTTATCACTTATTATCTTTTATATGGATTATTGTGATGTTTTCCTAAATGTCCTTTCCCTTGTCAAATCCTTACTTGCAGATTCATTTCACCAGATCCTTCTCATTTCAATATATATATATATATAAATTTGTCTACTGGATATATTTCTTTTCCTGAAATAAGGCCTTTCACAATCTGGAATCTGTCCCCTCTCCTCCCACCCTTCCAATTTAATCTTCCTTTAGTTTAGTCTTCAGATACACACTATGTATCTGAATTATTGATTCTTACACTTTCTTTTACATTTGAAATCTACTCACTCCTGCCCCCCCCACTCCACCCAGTTAGTCCTTTGAAATCTTGTTCACCTCTTCCCTTCCTTGATTGTTCTCATTGGATTTCTTTCTAATATGAACTCCTAAAACCCTGAACCTGATCTACTCTAATGATCCTTTTCACATCCTACATTTAGCTGTCGTGATCCAGCTTTTCACAAAAGGAGAAGAGGTAAGAGTCCTTAAAGTATAGACTGCAGAGGTAGCTCTGATTTCTTAATAACCTCCTAAAAATATCTTATTAAAAGAATTTTTTGTGCTATTAAAAGGAATGTTTGTGAACATTCAGAAAGGGAAAAACAGATTAATATAGTGATTTAATCAAGGCTATACTCTGCTAGCCTAACTTCATTTCCTTTGTCCATAGAATTGAAAGAAATGTAAATTAGGGGAATGTCATAAATGTGGATCTCTGCAAAGGATTTGACAAAACCTTTTGTGCTTTTGTGGTGGGTGAGAGGAAGACAGGGATTTAGATGCATTTGGGAAGATTCAGAACTAGGTAGATGTCTGGACCCAGACACTAGATGTGTGACTCCACTGGGTAAGTCTCTTAGCATCTGCTTGACTCAGTTTCTTCATCTGTGAAAGAGGAATAATAATAGCACCTACATGCCAGAATTTTTGTGAGGACCAAATTAGATAAAATTTGTAAAGTGCTTAGCACAGTGCCTGGCATGTAGTAAATAAGTGCTATATAAATCTTAGCCACGGTGATGGTGATTAATCAACTGAAATCATCTTAGAGGGAGTTATCTAGCAGAGTATCCCAGGGATCTGTCCTTGGTCCTGTGCTATTTTGTGGTTGTTTTTTGTTGTTGTTGTTGTTGTTGTTGTTGTTGTTTATTTTTTTTTTAATTTAAAGACTTGGATGAAAACCTAAAGGGTATGCTTATCAAAATTGAGGATAATTCCAGGGCTAGGTAACACATTGGATGATGGAACAGAAATCTAAAAAAAAAATCTTCACAGGCTAGTATAAGGGGCCAAATCTAATATAAACTGTATTAATAGAGTTAATTAAGGCTAGCCATAATATAATTGCTTCAATTCATTCCATTTCTGGTTTGTAGCTGCCATGATCTCTTTCTTCATGTTTATATAAAAGGGTTTGTCATTTAAGAGATATGTGTATTTTTGGTAACTGGGAGTACTAGGCTTCTTTTGTGGCTGATTGTGAATTTACAGTCCTCAAAAAAGTCACATGCAAAATCTCAAGGACAAATTGTAAACTACTTGATTAAAGGAACCATTATTTTCTTAATGAACAGCAGATCTTGATATCATTGTCAATGGTCACATAATTTTGGTATAAATTAGATCACTTGAGTCATTACAAATTATCTATTTTCTTGTATATCTATTCAATTTTTTGATTCCTGATATTTTTGCTTTAAATCCCTAAAGTTGAGCTTTCAATGTCTTTAAAGCCTTAAAAGGTTTTAAATTGCAGAAAGATTGCTATTCTATTCTGTTGGAGAAAATGTCTTCCCTCCTAACATGATAAAATCACAAGTCCAGACTACCTCCATCTCTCCCTAAATAATACTCTTAAAACATTTTTGCTTGTTTTCAAAAATTCAGATTTCATAAATAATACTCATTCTAACCTAAGTGTAAGTCTTTTGTAGCATCCTAGGTCTTGGAATTGTAAATAACAGATTTCCACATCCTCTAATTAGGAAGTCTTGAGCAAAGGAAGCACAAAGGACTGTTCTAATCCTGTCCTTGCCATCCCATTTAGCCAATCACTGTCTTAGAATTTCTGGGAATAGGCAAGTTGAGGAAGCATTGTGTGATTGATGGGGATGAAAAGGAAGAGCAGGGGAGTCTTCTTTGATTCTGTCACTACCAAAAAACCATTTTGGGCTTTATGTTGTATAGATGTCCAGACTCCATTTGAAACAGACTAGAAAAACTATAGCATTCCCTTCCAGTTCCCTTAAGACTTCCTCTGGCTGTAAAAAGAAGATCCTTCAGTAAATATCATTATGTTGTATATATTTTGTGTCTTCCTGTCTTGTAGCTAGTCTCACAATAAATTCACTAATTTTGAGAGTATTCACTGGTAAATGTTTGAGAAAGTCTGATTCCTTCTCCTGCCCTGCAAAACCCTATGAACTCAATTTAGAGTCAGAAAAGCAAACTTCACAAATATAAGAATAATTTCCCCCCCTCCAGTGAACAAAGTCCATTTTTGATCCTTTCCAACCTCACTTCTCCCTATAAGAGGGAAAAGAAAAAGAAAAACAAATATGTATTATAAGAAAAATACAAATCCCTGCATTGGTCATGACAAAACTATCAGATATTCTAGTGGGCTGCCCATCTTCTTATTAATTAATATGGTAATCTGGCAGCCTAAATGGCATAATGGATATAATTATGAACTTAGAGTTAGGAAGATATAAGCTCCAGTTTTTTCAACTATAAAATGAAGAGAGTAATAATACCTACCTCCCAGGTTTGCTGTGAGGATCAAATGAGATCGTATTTGTAAAGTGCTTTGCAAACTTTAAAATACTATGTGAATGCTATCTATTACTATTGTTTCTGTTGTTGTTAGAGAGAGGAGGGCTTCAGAGTTAAGATCATTTCTGCTACATACTGGCTGAATGATTTAACCTCTCAGTGTGTGGATCTCCATTGTTATAGAGTTTTCTTAGCTAGAAACTTCTTGTATCAATAAAATCATTGATTTATTCCCTATCCACAAAGAAGAAAAAAATTTATTTACATGACAGCAAGCATGTTCAAAATGGAAAGTGTTATCTTTCCCATAAAACTTGACCTTTTTAATTGAACTTCTCTATTTCTATTGATGGTTATCACCATCTTTCTAATTCTCAAATTAGAATTCTTGAGAGACTTTTCTGACTCTTTCATTTTGCTTTCCTCCAGTCAACTATCTTATTCATTTTCTCTTTCTAGTCTCACTCCAATTATAGCCACTATCCTGGTTATAATTCTGCATTCTAAAACCAAATGGAATACCATCTTCCATATAACAGTTTTAAAATGTGGAGTGGACATTCTCCAGAGCTTTCAAATAATTTTCCTTTGACTTGTTTTGGGGTCCATTCAATTCTAGAGAAGTTGAAGATATAGATGTTGAAGTCATTTGCACAGAGGTAGTAAATGAAGCTATTGGAATGAATGATATTGTCAGAACAGAAAATGTGAGCACTCATATACAAGACAGATAAACAGATAGACAAAAAGGAGAGAGACAGACAGAGAGAAAGAAACAGAGAGAGACAAAGAGATAGGAAAAAAGAGACATATACAGAGAAAGAGATTGAGAAAGAGAGAGACAAAGAGACAGAGAGACTGAGAGTATGTTAAGGACAGAGCCTAAAGGGACACTTTACTAGAAGAAGAAAGGGAAAAAAAATCTAATGAATTTTCTCTTTGAGAGATAGGAGAATGCTTTGGAGAGTAGGATGTGTCTTGAAAGCCAAAGAAGAAAATGATATTTAAAAGGAGGGAGTAGTCAACAGAACTAGTATAAAGACAAGAGATATCTTTAATAGAATTTGTCTAGATGAGGCTAACTGTCAAGCCCACTAAGTTACCTAAATTGTTTTTAAGCACTAGTTTTAGCTAAGTTTTTAGCTCTCCATAATTTTTCTTATCCCAGAGTCCCATACCCAAACATCTGTCTCTGTTCAGGCCTGAAACAAAGAGGACCCTTGTCCTCAAATAAGCTTTATAGTTATACCCTACATTATAGGCTGGGAAGTGGAAAAACAAGTTTTTGTTGATGGTGACATAATCAGGTAGATTCAGAATTGGTTGGATGATGGGACTTAAGAATAATTACTAATTTTTTTGGTATATAATGGACTCTAATGAAGCGCTCTTGGGATCTCTCCTGGGCCCTCTACTGTTTAATATTGCTAACAACAACTTGGATAAAAATGGCACTCTCTTTGAAAAACCTATAAATAGTATAAATCAGGGAGCGTAATTAATATATTGAATGACAGAGCCAAGACACCTCGCCTCCTCTCAATCTTGACTCAATAGACTATTGGATTGAATCTAGGAAGATGAAATTTAATAGGGATAATTATGAAGTGTTACACTTGAGAGACTTGATTTCACAAGTACAAGAAGATAGAGGAAATATATTTAAATAAGAGTTTGTCAGAAGCCAGTTGTGGAGGTGAGGGTTGGTATTCTAAGCACTGAGACCAGACTGTGTTTAGGAAACAGAGTGTTATAGGCTAGGTGAGTGTCTCTGGATTGCAGAGTATAAAGAGGAATTAGTATAAAAGTCTGGTAGGCGGGAAGGAACCAGGTAGTGAAGGACTTAAAAATACATAAGGAGGATTTTCTATTTGGGGCAGGCAGCTAGGTGGTACAATGGTTAGAGCACTAAACTTGGAAGCAGGAAAATTTATTCTCATGAGTTCAAATCCAGCCTCAGATGCTTGCTAGCTGCATGACCATGGATAAGGTCACTTAACTCTGCCTCAGTTTCCTCATTTGTTAAATGAAGTGGAGAAGGAAATGGCAAACCATCCATTTATCTTTGATAAGAAAAACCCAAATGGGGTCTTTAAAGTATTGGACACACCTGAAAAAATGACTGAAAATGTTATATTTGATCCTGAAGGTAATAGGGACTCAAGGAATTTTACTAAATAAAATGTTTAGACGGGCCCTGTAGAAAAATCACTTTGGCAGTAAGTGGAGGCTGAACTGGAGAGACTTGAAGCATAAAGCTATTGTAATAGTCCAGTTGTAATAGCTTGAGATTGTAGGTAACTGGGTGGTGCAGTGGAGAGAAAGCTGGGCCTGGAGAAAGGGAAGGCTCCTCTTCCTGAGTTCAAACCTGGCCTCAGACATTTACTAGCTGTGTGACCCTGGGCAAGCCACTTAATTCTGTTTGCCTCTGTTTCATTATCTGTAAATGAGCTGGAGAAAGCATCTTTGCCGAGAAAACACCAAAGGGGATGGCCAAGAGTTGGACATGTCTGAAAAATGGCTAATAATAACAGAGGTGATGAGAGCCTAGAAGAAATAAGGGGAGATATGTGATATATTCTGTGAAAGCAGAAAGGAAAATACTTAGCAACAGACTGCAAAAGCGAGTGCAAAAGAAGAGTTTCCTGAATAGGTGAAATTATGGGTCTTAGGCCCTTCTGCATCAGTAGTTGTCCGAGTGTGTTCTCCTGTTCTGTTGATCAATCAGCAAGCATTTATTGAATGTCTGCTATTTGCCAGACCCTAGAGACCCAAAGCAAAACAAAGCATTTGTTGACCTTGAAGAGCTAGCAGGTAAGTGGATAAATCTCTACAAGACAGAATTATGGAGCAAAAGCTCTTGTAGCTGGGGGTACCCGGATGGTTTCATGGAGAAAGTAGCACCTGAGATCACTTTCTATCTTCATAAGGAGACCTCTGGGGAAGAAGGAACACAGTAGGTCTTCAAGTGTAAGCAGCAGGTACACTCCCTGATTGTGATCTGCCCAAGGAACAGACAACTTCCTGGGCCTGGCAATTCTCTGGCCTGCAGAACAATCTGCTCCCTACTGGGTTCAGCCCCAGGAACACAGGTGGTATCTGTCAGGTAGCCCCAAGGTAAGAGAAGAGTACAATCTATCTTCACCTCCACTGCCATCTGCCCCAAGGTGCCAGGATTCCTAGCTAAAGATATCCAACATTGTCTATAAAGAACTTTAATCTGGCAGCCGTAGCAGCATGGAATAGAAGGGCAAGGGAACTGAGCAGGTGCTATAGCAACCGAATTCTGGGTCAGAACCCAACAAGTTCTCAGAAAATCAGGCTCTGCTCCTGGAACTTGGGGAGTCTCCCTCTGTAAAATGAGGGTGTTGGACTAAATGACTACTAATGTGTACTTTTTAAAGGTTATATTTCCTGGTTAGCCGGCAGAGGGCAGCGTCTGCCCCCCAGTTTTCATTGTCTGTGGCATTTGGGAAGTTTGTCTCAGACAAACCTGATGTCCCCACGTTTGCCACAAGGGGGTACACAGAAGGTGTTCTACTGACAAGGTGACCTAAAGGCATCCCTTCTGTATTAAAGCTGAAATAAATGGAAGCAGTTTTAACTACTCTCATTTACCCCCACAACACACACACACACACACACACACACCTATATACACTCATTCATATACATGCCCACACAATACACACGAAACAGGTACAGCACAACATGCATGTATACATGCAGACATACTATGTGCTTGTGAAATATAGCTAGACATCAGATATTTATTAGCCCTGTGACCTTGAACAAGTCTTAATCTTTCCCAGCCTCAATTTCCCCATCTGTAAAATGGAGGAAATAATAGTAAAAAAAAATTTGTGAAAATCAAATGAGATTATATTTGTAAAGCACTCAGCACAGTGCTTGGCACATAGTAGGCACTTAAATGTTTGTTTCCTTCCCTCTGCTCATCCTCAATTTCCTCATCTCAAAAATTTGGGGAAATTATGGCACTTAGAATACTATTTTGAAAATCAAATGAGATTTTAAATATTTCTCTCTCTATATATATATACATACTCTGAAAATTTTTAAGTACCACATAAATGTTAGCTATTATTAAATCTTTGATATTTCTTTGAGCAACTCATGTCCTCTACCCACATCTACAGACAACTTTCTCAGCACATATATGCATATTGAAATACTTTATATGCTGCATTCTAGAACATAGAATATTAAGAGATAGAATGGGCCTGAGAACATGAAATGTAAGAACTGGAAGGGACTTAGAACATAGAACAGTAAAAAAAAAAAGACCTTAGAACATGGAATATGAGAAATGGGAGAGGCTTTAGAACATAGATTGTTAAGAGATAAAAAGACCCCTTAGAATATGAAATGCCAGAATTGGGAGAGACTTTAGACCATAGAATAATAGAGCTGGGAGGGACTTTACTCAGAACATAGGACAGGAAGAGATAAAAGAGACTTTAGAGCTCAGAATGTCAGAGCTAGAGGGAATTTAGAATATGTAACATTAGAGATGAAAAGGACTTTAGAAATCCGAGTCCAACTTTTTAATTTTACAGAGAAAGAAACTTAGCTGCCAAAAAGGTCTTTCCTTGCTCAAGGTCACAAAACAGTGAGCTAGTGTCCAAGCCCATATTAGATTTCAGGGTTCTTATTTCCAAGTCCAGAACTCTTTATATTTATTCTTATATATATTCTTATATTTATTCTTTATATTCTCTTTATATTCTTAATCAGATGATGACTTTGAGAATTCAATTCAATTCAACAAGCACTGTTTACTAAGCATCTGATATATTAAGAGCACTGTTCCAAGTATGAAAAATTTTGAGACCCAGGGGAAACATTCAAACCCATGGTGTCTAATTTTTAAGAATTTAGGTTCCTAGTAAAATCCATGCCTGGGGCCTAGAATGATATAGCTACCTTGTCTCCCACTATTTCTTTAAAAACAGTCCCTGTAGACTTTTGGAATTGATAACAAAATAGGCTGTTTCTTTATTTTGTTAAGAATCGAGGAGAGTTTTCTCCTTCCCTATTCCAGAGGAGGAAGGAGATGGTCTGGGTGGGTCTCTCTGTCATATTACTAGCCATGTGGCATTGATCCCTTAGGGATATTCATGTAATGATACACTCTCCTCACAATAGTTCTGTAAGATAGTGCAAAGGTGGCCACCACTTTTTGATGGAGGAGAAAACTGGGGCTCAGAGAGGGAAGGTGATCTATACGGGATCACATAGCTGGTTCATTTCAATACTAGAAGATTTGAACTCAGACGTTCATCCTCCAAGTTCATTCTTTCTCCATCATTGTAGGTAGATAGAGCAGCTCAGGATAACACACCTAGTAAGTATCTGAGGTCAGATTTAAATTCAGGAAGATGAGTCTTCCTGATTCCAATCCAAGAGCCACTTAGTGTAGTGAATATATCCTATTTTTTTTTATTTTTTATTTTTTTATTAAAGTTTTTTATTTGCAAAACATATGCATGGGTAATTTTTCAACATTAACCCTTGCAAAGTTTTCTGTTCCAAATTTTTCTCTCCTTCCCCCCACTCCCTCCCCTAGATGGCAGGTAGTCCAATACATGTTAATTACATTAAAATATATGACAAATTGAATATATGTATACATATTTATACAGTTGCCTTGCTGTACAAGAAAAATTGGATCTATAAGAAAAAAAAAACCTGAGAAGGAAAACAAAAGAGCATATCCTTATAAAACCCATTTCTTCCTTCAAGGTTCAGCTCGGGAAGCTCTTCTAAGAAGTCTTTCCTAATCTCTGCACCTCCATCCCCAGTTGCTACTATTCTTTAAATTATCTTGTCCTTCCTCGAATTTCTTTCTGCTGTTATTTCCTTACCCATTTTGAGGAGGATATAAGATCTCTGAGGATAGGGATTATTTTGTTTTCATCTTTGTATTACTAGCATCTAGTCTAGTGCCTGGCATATGGTAAACCCTTAATAAATTATCATTGAATTTAATTGAATAATTATAAATTCAAGAAACCACAGCTTCTCTCCTTTCCTCTTTTCTCCTTTACTATAAACTCCCACTTTTCAGGAATTATTTCTTTATCCCATATTTCATTTCTTCAAGAACTCATAATTTTGTAGATGGGTTTTCCCTACAAAATATAAGAATATCTCTTCCTGAGTTCATATCCCAGATATCATCTGCTCTATAACTTAACACATAATTGTCAAAAATTGCTGTGGGGAAAATTAATCACCCTGCGGGCTCACTCTGATGCTGTTTGGATTTACCTAGGGTAATCCTTTAACAATAGGTATGCATACCAGTTCATCACTAGACCCATATACTTAAAGTCTTTACAACTTGGTACAATATGCCAGATTTATATTCTACTGACATTGTTTGTGAGAATGCAGGGGCACCTTTGAATCACAGTGAAATATCAAAGGAGGATTCCTATAGAGCTTGTACATCCAAGAAAAGGGAAGGTTAAAATTTATAACTTCCTCCTCTTGTGAAATTATGTGATGTGAGTCAATCCTGGAAGTCTCAACAAATGATTGTAGAAACTTTGAGATCCTAGGAAATGAGAGGTGTTACCTGTTAGGTGAAAGTGTAATATTATGCCTTAGGGGGCAAAGGACATATTTTTTCCTCTTACTGTTGTATTTAATTTTAGATCCTGATTTCAGACTCAGAGATTGAAAGTGACCTTTCTAAAGCTATTGTAAATTCAGCTAAGGGTAGAATTTTCCATCGGATCAAGGGATTTATGAATCATACTATGATAGAGGGAGAGAGAGAGAAATAGATATACAAATGGGCCGACGACAGTGGTAGAAAGAAAAATGATTATAAGTGATTTCAAACTCTATCAGGGGGTTAGCATCCTTATCCATACAAAATGTAGCATGTCTGATCACTAATCCATTCCCCTCCCCTGCTGTCAAGAAGCCAAGAGATTAATGAAGCACCTCCTTTTATTTTTTATAGACTCCCATAAAAATGCATATTTAAATTCTACATTCCTTTTATGCTGTTTATTTGATGCTTGCAATTGTACTTTAAAGCTGGTTTTCCCTAGATAAAGATAAAATGATTCTTAATTGCTCCTGAATCATGTCTGTTTTTCATTTCATGCCAAAAGGATAATTGGGAGATGTCAGTAGAATTGAATTGAATGCAAGAATTCAAACAGTTTGGAGATCCTCATCTTTGGACATTTGTTGGAATTTCTCAAATTTGAAGCTTGTTGAGCTATGATGATTAATACTGATAACTTGTAGTCTTAAATTCCTCCAAAAAGCAGAGTCTTATATGTACTGAAAGACCATTACCCCTGGGCTAAAAAAAACCTCCTGTGAAATCTCTAATTATTTATGTTGCCATACTGCTTCAATACAGGAAGTCCAGGCAAAACATTTAGCCTTCCATGAAAGAAAACAGTTCTGAGTTCAGGATAGTGATCAAAAGGAAGGTTATATTCAAACCTGACTCTTTTGTTGGAGATATTGTTTAGAAAGATCAGCTCTGCCTCTTTTTTTTTCAGAGGAAGGGAGTAAACCACTGCTCAGTGGTTAAATAGAAATCTCAGTAAAATTACATATATTGCATTTCCTTGATCTGCTCAATTAATTACTCTGAGATTATTCTGGTCACTTTTTGTGGCTATACATTCTCTTACAGATATTTACTGACTATTCCTTTAATGAGATTTTTTCCCCCAGAAATTGAAATAAAGTTCAATGGTCTATTATTTGCAGATTCTTATTTCTTTCTTTCTTTTTCAAAGTTGGAACAACATTACCTTTTCCTATTCTTGACATACCTCTCCTGTTTGCCATGACCTTTCAAAATTGACTGGTGTTGACATCACAATCACAACCAATAATTTCTTCAGTTTCTATAAGTTTCTATAAGAAAAAAAACCTGAGAAGGAAAACAAAAGAGCATATCCTTATAAAACCCATTTCTTCCTTCAAGGTTCAGCTTGGGAAGCTCTTCTGAGAAGCCTTTCCTGATCTCTGCACCTCCATCCCCAGTTGCTATTATTCTTTAAATTATCTTGTCCTTCCTCAAATTTCTTTCTGCTGTTATTTCCTTATCCATTTTGAGGAGGATATAAGATCCTTGAGGATAAGGATTATTTTGTTTTCATTTTTGTATCACTAGTAATTCAGTCCCTTTTCCTATCTCCCTACTTGTGCTAGACATAAACTCCTTATTAGACATTTTTGTTTTCTCTGTGGTAATCTGGATATTATTTCCCCTGATGGAGAAAATAGAAGCTAAATAATAGTTGAGTAATTTTGTCCTCACTCTGTCCTTGATTATCATCACCTCATGCCTTTTAGTGGAAGTTTCAGCTATTTGTTGGTTTTCTTTCCTTCCTTCCCCTCCAACTTAACTTAAAGAGCTACTTTTTGTTCTTCTGAGATTTTATACCTCTGAGTGCTTATAATTGTATCATGTTTTTGTATCCGTCTTTGTCACTTGTCCCTGATTTATCTGCTACTCATATTTTTTAAAAGTCTAAGTTGGTTGGGGAGCTCCCTTCTATCCACATTAATTTTTTTACCTTGTCGTCACCATTGTAATTGTTTCTCTTTTGTGTTCAGACTTTTAAAGGCTTCTAAAGAGTTTCAGATCCTGGAATTGGTCTAATTCTTTCTCTGAGCTCTTTGAATTCTACAGTCTTAAAATTTAAGATACATGCTAGAATGTGACTAGTTTTCTCTTCCAAATCACACATTCTTAGATGATATGGTCACTTCTTTCTAAAGTTTCTTTTGATTTCATCTTGGTAATCAGTTCTTCCTTGTTCATGAAAATCAGATCCAGAATAGCAGTTCCTCTGGTTTCTTCACTTTTTGTAGAATGAAATTCTCATTAAGTTATGTCAAAAAATTATTAGCAGCTCTATTTTGAGAGGAGAGAAACAGAGACAGAGACAGAGACACAGAGAGATAGAGAGAGAGAGACAGAGAGAAAGAGAGAGGTAGAGAGACAGAGAGACAAAGACAAAGACAGAGAGGCAGACAGAGAGAGAGGTAGAGAGACAGAGAGAGGCAGAGAGAGAGAAAGAGAGAGACAGAGAGAGAGAGAAAGAGAGAGAGACAGAGAAAAAGAAAGAGAGAAAGAGGGAGAGAGAGGGAGAAAGAGGGAGAGAGTGAGGGAGACAGAGACAGAGAAGGAGAGAGAGAGAGAATGAGGGAGAAATAGAAAGAAAGGGAGAGAGAGATCTAGCAGATATTTAAATAATTGAAATTCCATATCAAGAGAGAATAATACTCCTGAGTTATACTTTTGAAATGTTTCCTAAACTCTTTATCAATTTCCTTTTTATGTACAGGTGACCTGTCAAATATTCTGATGATAGTATCATCTTAATCCCCAGTATTTTGATGACAATATCACTTTGGTACTTGGCTCCATTGATCCTCACCTCAACATTTTTCATCATACTTCCACATTTCAATTATTGAATTTCCTTATATTTTCTTAATATACAATACTTCTTTACCTAACTCGTTCCTTTTGAAAAGGGTGTATTTTCATGAGGATCTGGTGCATGTTTAGAATGTCTCAGATGGCAAGTCTACATGGAAGAGAGTTGGGAGACCAAGAAGAGATCCATGTAGATGTGTAAGGGATGTGCCTTGAAGAGGCAGATTTTGAAGCATGAGTAGATATTCTGTAACTGGTTCAGGTTGCTAATTATGTATGGGAAAGGAGGCATTTTAATTATCTGTGTGACATTCAAAGAGATTTATTAGCTTCAACTACTCTTTCTTTATCTTGGTGCTATTAGGGGAACTCAGTGAGCAGTGAAGAGTTGATGGAATTTGTGACCTGGTAAGTGCAAAAGGTTCAGAGCATTCCATCCCAGAATAAGGTCTTTAGAATTCCAAAATTCCAAAATTCAGATTTTCAACTAGCATTGTATCAATGCCTCCAAATTAGAGAGGGAGTAGTACCATCATCAGCATCCCAGATTTCCAGACACTAGGTTGGCAGCCAACCAAGCTTGATGCCCTGCTTAATAACTCAATTTTGTGCTCATGGGTTGGAAGTAGGAATTAGGAATCTTTTTTTCAAGTCATTCTGTGACTTGGACTTGGACACATTTCTTCTCATTTTGGGCCCCAGATTATTAATCTAAAAATGACAGTAAATTAAGAGTAGGGGATATTAAAGAACTTTTTGGTTCTCTTTAAGATTAAATATTTGATGTTAAGTCCCTCATTCTCTCCCTCTCTCTTCTTCTCTGTCTCTCTGTCTCCCTCACTCTCTCCCTCTCTCCCTTCCTCCCCCACTTTCTCCCTCTCTCCCTTCCTCTCTCTCTGTCTCTTTCACTCTCTCCCTCTTTCCCTTTCTTCCTCCCTCCGTCTCTCTCTCTCCCTCTCACCCTTTGCCTCCCTCTCTCTTTCTCTCTGTGTCTCTCTGTGTCTCTCTCTGCCTCTGTCTCTCTTATCTTTCTCTCTGTCTCTCTCTGTCTCTGTCTCTCTATCTGTCTCTTTTTCCTCTCAAAATAGAGTTGCTAATAATTTCTTGACATAACTTAACTCAGGGACCCATATCTAAACCATGGACCATGGATGCTGATATTAGGATTAGGATGCAAGAACAAGATAATGGGGGAGGCCTTAAGAGGTTACACATATGTATCTTACTCTGAATCCAATATTTGGTCATTAACTCAATCCTTCCTAACCTTAGTCCCACAATGAGATCATAGACCATCTCAATCCTCATCACAGGCTAAAGCTAAATCCAGGACTCTCTGCCCTATATTCTTTGGTTCAAAGGAGACACAAAGGGCATTTTAATTATTTTTATTATTTTTTCCTCTCACAACATCCCTGTGAGGGACGTAGGTACATCAGGGTGGGCTCTCTGATTGAGGCAATGGAGCACTCTTCATCCTAATCACAGGTCCTCAGTTTCCATCCCTCCTATTTCCATTGAGGGAAAACCAATGCCTGAGATACTTCAACCCTTCCCTCCCTCCTCCCATTATTGCTTATAGGATGGGTTTGAGAAAATCATGTACTCTTCATCTCCATTCTCCACCCCATTCCTAAACCACATGATCATATGATGATGAGATGATCCATTTAAAGAAGGATTAAAAGCTGCTTCTTTTAGTGAGACCTTCTTTAATTGGGTCATCCACCCTGACTGGCATTGAAGGAGTTATATTGAGCTTCCCAAAGATTAAAGAGAGGCAAGGGACTCCATGTTTAGTAAAACAGAGTAGAAAAGAAGAAAGAAGGAAGTGATTGTTTAATTAAAACATTAAAATTTCACAGTTCCCCCATGACCTCTTCCCTTCCCCTCCCAATTGTGGCTGTACCACCCTTAACAGAAAAAAATTTCCCTATCCTCAGGGGACAGAAAAACAGCAGGGAAAAAAATCAGCATCCCAGGTAAGAAAGGGAAGAGAAAAGGTGAAAGAGAAATAGTAATACTGGGAATTGGTCAGGTTCATACCCAAGGAATGAGACCACAGGACAGAGTTACCCTTCTGGATTCCCTGAAGGAACTGGAAGAAAAGAACAAGATCCTATCCTGTGGATCTTTTTTCCTGGGAGGAAATCTGCCCTTTGGTATTGGAAATCCTGTCCTGAGTAAAGAGATCTTGGGAACAGAAAACTCTAGGGACAGTGGAAGGGTAGGGACAAGAAAAATCTCCTCACCAGCCAGTGTGGAGGAGCACCCAGAGGAGGCTGGCAGAGACACCCACCCACAGAACCCCTTGGCTGGTGACTAGGCTAGCGGAAGCATTTGTCTCTGCCTTCCCATTGCATCCATTTGTCTGGCAGCAGGCAACGGAGATGGCATGTCCATTGGTTGAAATGGTGCTGTTCGGGCACGTTGGGGCACAGGACTTCATCACCAGGATATGGTTGGGGTTGATTGAGTTGACTGGAATTGGGAGAGAAGAAAGAAAAGATTCAGATGAGGTTGGACAAAACACTCTAGATTCTGCTGTTTGAGAAACTGATATTTACCATTGTCCCAGCGCTCGCCACCAAGACTTTTTAAAACCTATCTGGCTCTATACACATTTCTAAATTGAATTTATTGACTTTAGAGGTTTCCCTGATTTGCTCCATCTGACCAATGCTCCTTTATTCTGTTTCTCCAAATCATTACAACACCAGAGTTTCTTAGGATGGAAGGGTCTTCTATGGTAATTCAGTTCAACTCAGGATTCTTTGCAAAAAGTGGTTATCAGCTACCACTTGGAGACTTACCATGGAAGGGACTCATGATTTTCTTGGATAACTCATGCAATTTTGGGTTAGCTCCAAGAGTGGGTTTTCTGGTTGTTAAACATTTACCAGAAACTCTGGGGGTGGGAGTGAGGGAATGTTCACAGGATATACTTTTAAGTTAAATTTGCATTAGAAATTTTTGCCATTCTTTTCTTAAATTTAGACAATTAACAAAACAATAAAGCAAACCTTGATTTGTGGCACTTTCCAATTTCACAGTGTAAATGTTCACAGTGAATAGATAAAATTTGGCCAGTTTGAGCTGTTCCCAGCACAACCGTGGACAGCTCCTTTATTTAGGAAGTATTTTCTTACACTAAACCTTATATTATTCTCTTGCAATAGAAACTGATATTTGCTAGAAAGGAGTCCGTATTTCTTGGGTAGGACTACAAGTATGTGAAATCAAATGAGACTTGAAATAGAAGAAGAAAGCTACTGGCCAAGCTTGGGGATCTATTGAGTATAAGGAGATTTCCATTGTTGGAATAGGAATCAAGTTAAAAACAACTTAATCCTGTAAAAGCCAACAAACATTTTTAAGTGCTTACTATGTGTTAGGCGATGGGCACACAAAGATGAAAAAGTATTTGAGTTCAAAGAATGTTCTGTTATAGGATCATTTTAATTACGCACATCTATTTGCAGTGTAGAGTGTGGCAGGAAAGGGAGAATCAGTATAATGTAGTGATATTATAGGAAAGAACACTAAGGCACTAAAGGATCTGTGTTTGAATCTCATTTGCTACTTATTGCCTCTACAATCTGAGAGAAGTCTTTTTGACTTCTGGGTCTAATTTTTCTCACCTGACAATTGAGAAAGTTCAACTAGATGAGTTCCAAGACACTCCCATTTCCTAATCCTATTTCTAAGGAATTAGGGAAACTTGGGTCCAAATCCTCCCTCAGACACTGTAATTCTGGAATGACATAGTCATTCAATCTCTCTCTTAGTGTCAATTTCATCAATGGGGATAATAATCTATTTGTCTACCTCTGAGGGTTGTTGTGAGTATCAAATTTGTAATAATATATTGCATATTAATATTTGTAATATTTATAAATATATTTGTAATAATAATTTATAAGTAGATAATATTTGTAAAGTGCTTTGCAAACTTTAAAGTGCTAAATAAATTTTATATACTAAGAGTAATAACAGTTATAATCAGTTAAACAGTTATAATCACAAGGTCAGGGAGATTAATTGAGATAATATATGGGAAGTGCTTTGCAAATTAAAGTGGCTTATAAATTTCTATTATTATTAGTATTAGTTTGTTAGGGGACCACTTTAATATTTCAAGCCTAGAGAAATTAAAGTTAACATAGCTAGTAAATTCCCAGTGAGTTGGAAAAATTGTGGTTATCAGAGAAATCACTGATTGAGGGGGGAAAAGAAAATAGCTGCTTTTGCAAATAGACCAACAACCTTTTCTTTTCTTCTTTGCTATGCTCCCTCAGATGTAAGGGAGCTTGATTCTACGAGATAGAGATCTTTCCAACCTCTCTAAAAATCAAGCACAACCCTTTCTCATTAGCCAGAAGGTAAAATTGTAGGAAGATAATCTTTTAGACTTTGACAAAAAGTGCCCTGTTAAAAGCTAGTGAGTAGCTACTTTAGAGTCTCTTTCAAGATGAAGGAATTCGTAACCTAGGGATTATGAGTTTAATTTTTTTTGATAACTATTTCAATGCAATTGAAAAGCCAACTTACTGTGTTTTGTGAAATTATTAAATATTAAATTTATTAATATGCAATCATATAATATAAAAACACATTTATATATTATATATAATATTTATATTTATTAAATATACATTTATATAAAATATGGTTAATTTATTAATTATTAAATTAATTAAAATATCATTTTTAAAAAGAGGATCATAAAAGGTAAAATGATCAATTCTGATGACACAATATTTTAAAATGTTTTTACATAAACAAACTCAATGAAAATAAGAGTAAAGGGGAACAATTAACTGAGGTGGATGGAGGAGAGTCTTTACAGCAATCCCTGCATAAATTCTACTTTGGTCATAATGTATAAGCTTTTTAATATGTTGCTCTTTGCTAATATTTTATTTGATTAAGATCGCATTCCCAATATATATAATAAATAGATTCAAATACATTTTTAAGAAGAGGTCTTAGGCTTTACCAGATTGCCTAAGGGAGCCATGATACACAAAAATTAAGGAGCTCTTCTTGACCCTCTTGCCTCCAAAGACTTTTTTCAAGAGGCTAGACAGAAGTGAACATTGTATTTCCAACTCTCAAAAGTCCATGTCCAAGGTCATGCAAGTATCCATCTGGACATCAGAAGATAAAGGCAAACAGAGCCCAAATCCAGGATGTTACTGAGCATACTGGGCCAGCAAGCTTGGTGAGTTTTATGGACCACAATCTAAGTTTGGTGGGTTTCTAGTTACTCCTACAATTCTACAGGGGAAGATCATGGCATCTAGATCTAAAAGACTTGGGTTCAAGGCTTTGTTATGATACTATCCTGTGAAATCTTAGGTAGAGCAAGTTTCTAACCTTTCAGTCTCAGTTATCCACTCTGTAAAATGAGAGAGCTGGATTATTTGCTCAATAATATCAGATGCAAAGTAGTGGTGAGAGCTCTGGTCTTGGAGTTGGAAGTCTTTGGCTGTGTCCTTGATTTGATACTATTTGTAAGATCATGGACAAGTCGTTTAACTTTTTTCTGTCTGACCTTTTCTTATTAGCTGAGTGATCTTGGGAAAATCCTTTTCCCATTACAAGCTGTAGTTTACTTCTCTATTGATGGCCCCTAAGATTTCTTGCAGCACTGACATTTTACATTTTTGGTGACTTCAAATCAACTTTCAGAGAAGTTTCCTTTGGGATTTCCTATTCAGTTTCCTCCCTCTCTCATCTACGCTGAGAATTTCATATAAATGAAATATTGCATCCATACTGAATATATTCATTCTAGAGGGATGGTGTCCATGTTCTTCCCAACCCACTCTATTGGGCAGGGAAGGCATCTTAACTAAAATATGTAGCTCTGAGCTCCCTTAGCTCCAAGAATAGAATCCTTTTGATAAATATTTGTTGAATAAATGAATGAAAATCCTCCTTAAGACCTTTCACTCCTTCTAGACTAAAAATTTCTAAAGATTAGCTCAGTTTATCAATGGAGCCATTCAGGAAAAAAAAACATAATGAAATGGAGGTAATTTTCTTGTTATTGAAATAACTGGTCACAAGGTCACAAGGTTGGGAGTGAGAAGGGACTTTTAAGGCTACCCTTCAAAAATAAGTGAAGTGACTTTTAAAAAGTCGAATATGGAGATAGTAAAAAGAGCTGGGAGGATTCACACCCAGGGCTCTTTACAATACATTTTGTGACCTTTCATATAGCTCTCTGTCCTTCTATCAATCTATGATTTTTGGAATTTGGGGGAGCACCAGAGTTTAATTCCCTCACTCATTTCTAGGTTGGGGTTATCAGACCAATATCTGGGTCATTCTGCTGCATTGAGTTTTGCTCCCCAGGAATTCAAGATAATGACAGCCTTCTAGTCTACACCTGGCATCTATCATTTGTGGATTTTGAAGCTTCTTTTGGCCTGTCATTAAGCAGGCATGGGAGGGTGTGTGTGTGTGTGTGTGTGTGTGTGTGTGTGTGTGTGTGTGCGTGTATTATCTGCCCATCATTTCTGGGTTCATATGGTACCTGCTAGGCTAGTCCTGGGACAGGAGTTATTCCCAGCTCTCATGAGTAATAAAAGACACAGAGATGGTGAGTCACCCACTTCAGGGGACCCAGCACCTGAAGGCCTAAATTGGTAAGATAGTTGAGGTCACCAATCTTCATTGATCCACTTCCTGACATTGTTGACTTAAAAGCTAGGAGTTTAATAGATTTCAGGAACCTCAGGAGCAACAGATGAGCCCTGGATTTATAAAACAGGTTAAAATTAGGAAATAGAAAATTTAGGGGTAGAGGCCCTTTTCCATTTGAAACAACATTTATTAAATAAGCACCCAAGTTCCAATCTCTCTGCTTTTTTCCCCTAAGGATACAAAAAAACAAAAAACAAAAAGAGAGCACCATTCCTGCCCTCAAGAGGCTTACAATCTAAAGGTAGAGAGAGAAGATGCAGGCAGAGAAGTGATAAATACAAAGGAAGAAACCAGGAAAAGTGCTAAGGGATATTCCAGGAGGGAGAGATCATTTCTACCCAAGACAAAGTGGGAGAAGGAATTTGAGAAGGTGGTACCTGAGCTAATTTCAACAGATACCTACCCTTTCTCCCCAGGATCATTAGAATTCAGCATCCTATAATATTAGAGCTCCAATATATCTTTGTACATTTATATGACTTAGAATGTCAGGGCTGAAACAGATCTTAGAGATGGTCCAATTTAACCCTTTCTTTTCATACATGGGGAAATTTTGACGTGCAGAGAAGGAAATAAGAATCCTGTTCTTCTGACTTTCAAGGATATTTCCACTATACCAAGCTATTTTATTTTCTCTAGGATAGATAGGATTGAAAGTGACTTAATGTGAGATCTCCTTTCTAGGAGCCTGGTATTTCATCTGGGAAATGAGTCTCAAACCAATGGAATTAATCTCTAATGATAGAATTACAAGCCCTATGACAGTGAAAGGAGAGAGAAAATTAAGACACTTCTAGAGTGTCTTAATCTCTCCTCCATTTAAATAGCACCTCTTCCAGATGAGGCTCAATGGATAAAATTCCACAGGAATCTAATTGCTGATGACTTCCCCTGTAGACACTTAGAATAAATGTCCCTTGTCTCAAGCAAATTATTTGTTGTTCAATCATTTCAGTCATGTCTGATTCTGTGACCCCATTTGGGATTTTCTTGGCAGAGATACTGAAGAAATTGCCATTTTCTTCTCCAGCTCATTTTATAGGTGAGGAAATTGAGGCAAATAGAATTAAGTTACTTGCCCAGAGTCATAAAACTCTTAAGTGTCTGAGATGGAATGTGAACTCAGATCTTTCTGACTCTGAGCCAAAGGCTCTATCCACTGGTCCCCCTAGTTAGGGCAGCTGCCCCCTTAAACAAATAGACTTAAGCAAAAAGTGAAATATTGCATTCCTTCTTTGAATGATTTTATCCCCCCTCATATAGCTGGCTTGTACATATTTCTTTGCTTAATATTTTCCCTATTAGATTATGAGCTCATTAAGAGCAGGGGCTGTCTTTTTTGCCTCATTTTGTATTTTCAGGGCTTAGATCAGTGCCTGGTAGACATTTAATATATGTTTATTGACTGATGAACTGACTGACCTACTTACTATGGTTGTAAGGAAAACTCTTCATGAACCCTTGGAGATTATAAAATAAGGGCTAAAATCAATAAAAACGTCATTCACACCCAATTTTAATCTACAGACTTTGCTTAATCTCTGCCCCCATCCCTCATGCTGAGTCTCATCTCAATATAGGACAGCACTTCTTTCAGGAAAAGAGGGAAAGAATTTGGGCAGAGATAGCCACACTGGAGTCACTGAGTCCTATGAGAAAACTCCTCCTCCAGGGAGTCTTCGATGATGAACCACTTTATTTGTACCTGATTTTCTCCCATACTCTGTTCTCTCGCAGGGTATATTTAATTTTTACTAGGTTAGTTAGTGATGCAATCAAGGAGAATAACAACAACAACAACAACAATAATAATAACTAACATTATTTATGTAATGCTTTGAAGTTATCAAGGAGTTTTACATACCTTATCTTATTTGAGTCTTGCATATGAATTTCTCCACAGATATTATTATCCCCTTTTACAAATGAGGAAACTGAGGCTCAAAGAGCAGTGACTTGGCTGTGATCACATAGAGTCAGAAGCAGAATTTGACCCTAAGACTTCCTTATTCCAAATGCTGCATTCTTTGTGCATCTTACCAAATATCAAAATATGTTGAGACAGAAGGTAATGTGGTAGAATGGAAAAGTTTTGGAGGTCAGGAAGACACAGGTGTGTCTGCAAAGCTTGACACTTCCTGGCTGTGAAGCCATGGCACCTCACCTAGCCTCAGTTACCACCTCACCTAGCCTCAGTTACCACCTTAGTTTAATGGGGATAATAATGATTGCCCTGGTTCCTTTCCAAGTTCAAATGAGGTAAGGCTTATAAAGGTAAAGCTTGAAGGTCTATGTGAATGTTGGCCATTACTGTAGAATCCCAGGACAATCTGAAGCAGCTTCTTTTTTATTTGTCCCATCTATGACCAACAGAGGGGACCAATTTCTGCTCAGACCAAAGGATCCCCAAGGACAGGACCTCAATGGAATTATAAAATCTTTTCTGTCTTTTCTTGACTTTTGGTATTCCTAATATTATATAGGATTCTGCCCACATTAGCCCCTCCTTCTACCCATTAAATCTTCCTAGCCAGGCAAAGAGTACAGACTGGCTGTCTAGGACTTTTTGTTCTTTTCTTGAGATTTCTCCATTGCAAGGTCATAGCAAGTTGTGCTCATTATGTACCTGACAGGTGCAATGGGTACAAGGCAATCATAAATCCTGAGTGCAAATCCAGCCTCAGACTCTTACTAGCTTTGTGGGATCTATCTAGGGGATATTTTGGGGAAGTCACTGAACCTTACCTGTCAGCCCCAGTTTTCTCATCTGTGAAGTCTACCTGCTAGGGTTATTGTAAGGATAAAACGGGATAATATTTTAAAAGCTCTATGTAAAGCTGAAAGCATTCTCTAAAGGCTGATGTGATTAGGAGCTGGTTTGGCGTTGCTGGCAACGGGGAAGGCAAATTTCTGAACTTTGTTGGGTGGGAGAAGGAGACACAAGCCCTGTACAGCAGCCTTTCACTTCCTTGGAGGTGTTAGCCTGGTATGACTTCCTAGCCCACATCCCCACCTGGGGGAAGGGGAAGTTAGAGGGAATGGGGTCCAGGGAAAGGGCGGGCTGTGGGAATACTCACTTGCCCGGGTAATAAGACAGTACTTGTCTGTTGGGGAGCATTCGACGGAAGCCCGGCAGCTTTCAGGCCCACAGCACACGTGGCATTCTAGGGAGTGAGCTGGGAGAGGAAAGGAACGATAAGGAAGGTCAAATAGGGGATGGAGATCTGCATTGGGAGGGATCAGGGTTTCCTGGCAGGATTACAGATGGAACGGCTGGAATATGGGAGCCTTTCTCGATGGCAGGGAGCAGTGGGGACCCCATGCAGGATAAACTCTGTGGCCTGACCTTCGGGACTGGGCCTAGCTGTCCTGTGTGTCTCTACATGAGGATTAAGAAAAGAAATAAAAACAGTGGGAGAGAGAAAAGTTCAAGGTCATATAGGTGAGTTGAAGAAACTTGAAACCACAATACACTTGCATGTAGAAACACAAGACACTTATCACAATATACAGACACATAGGCATATATATACAAACACACATGGGTACACAACCCAATGCACAGATAAACTCAGAGCACACACAAAAATCTTGTGCATGCAATAGACACGCTTGCAGCCACATACACCTGCACATGTGGCATGCATATTCACAAACATATAAGTATACATTGCACAAACATATATGTAAGAACATGTAGCACATATACATACACACAAACATACATATACATATTGTTGAAATCTGCCTCCTGGTGACTTTTTCTCTTTCTCCTTTGGGGATCACACAGAGCAAGATTCCCTATGACATCCCCTCAAATATCTGCAGACATTAATCATACCCCCTCTCTCTATTCATTTTTGTTTTCCTAACATAAAGTCCCAGAATATCTGAACCACAAGGGACCTTTAAACTCATCTTTAGTGGAACAAATCCATTTTACAGATAAGGAAACTGAGGCTGTGAGAGGTGAAAGGAGTTTCCTGAAGCCGAAGAATGAGTCTGAGCCTTTTTTTTTGACTAAAGAATTAATGGTCTTTTCATTCCATCACACTGAAAACTGAAGTCCACAAAAAGGAACATTTGTGCAAAGGGAAGAGCTAGAAATAAAAATATCAAATTTTTCTTGTGCAGCATGATAAATGTGGAAATAAGTTTAGAAGAGTTGCACATGTTTAACTTATATTGGATTACTGGTTATCTAAGGGAAGAGGGTGGGGGAAGGAAGGGAGAAAAATTTGGAACACAAGGTTTTTCAAAGGTAAAGGTTGAAAACTATTTTTGCATGTATTTTGAAAATATAAAGCTATTATTAAAAAATAAAATAAAATAACTATCAAAAAAGAAATATTATTAATTCATGTGTTCCAGTGCTCTGAAGTTTGTAAAGTATTTTTCTTAATGCAATGCTATAAAGTTGGGAATGGAATCATCACTAGATATATTTTACAAATGAGGAACTGAGACTCACAGTGACAGTGATTTGTCCAGCACCTCAGAGCTAATTGGTGGAAAAACTAGAATTTTAATTCAGGCCTTCGACCTCCACATTCAGGCCTTTTTTCATACCATTGCCATTGGTAATTCCAGGGAGATTATAAGAAAGACATATCTCCTATCATTTTGGGGAGGGAATGGGTAGATAGTATTCCAGAAAGTATTCTAATTTTAATTGCTCTTCATTCATTCAAAAAATATTTACTGAGCATGGGTCATATGCCAGACTTTGAGCTTGGCACATTAGAGTGGGCAGAAAGGAATAAGAAAACCCCCTATATTTTGAAGCTTATGTTCTCAAATGAATTCTGGTATAGACACAGGTCACTTTAGTACCAGGTAGGACATGAAAGGGACATAGGAGAGTAACAGAAACTGAGGGACAGACATTCTTGGGAAAGGGATGGGAGAATTTGTACATGAATAAATCAAGGAAGATTTCATGAAGAGAAATAGCATTTTAGATGAGTAGTCATTGAGATGGGTGGAATGACATTTACCTTAAGTCAATTTAAGAGTTTATAAAATAAACCCACATCAATGGCAAAGTGGCTGTCAAAATCCCAAGCAACTTGAGACCTTTCAACATCTCAGTTGTCTCTCAGCAGCCTCTCTCATATTAATTGGAAGTTCCCACCCAGGCTTTCCCCAGCATAGTGCTTCCCTAATCCAGAACCATCCTACAGAGCTTTCAGCCTCAAACTCCAAAAGTGATTCACCTGGGACAAGTGACCATCCCACTTGGGTCCTCATCCTAACTTCAACAATGGCGAAGATAATAATCCAGGCACTTGCTTCCACAAGGGCAACTGTAAGGTCAAATGGGCTTGTCCAAGCCAAAGTGCTTTGCTGCAGAATAAATGCAATCCAGCACTTGTTTACTAAATGCCTGCTGTATACAGTACAATGATCATTTATTTATTAGGAACTTTAACTAGTGCCAGGTGCTCCTTGAGGTACCCAATAATAAGAGCTCCTATTTCTATAGCACTTTAAGGTTTACAAAGTACTTTTCTGGCAATAACCATGTGAGGTAGCGAGTTTGAGTACCCATTTTACAGGTGAGGAAATGAAAGTTCAGAGAATAGGATTGACCTGCCCAGTTAATAAATTTCAGAGCCAAAAGATGAACTCAGGTCCTACAGACTAAAGAATGTGATCACAGCTTTGCATAATACTTCTCCCAGAGGGATTTGCTTTTTAAAAAGGTAGCTGATTAACTCAAAGAAAAGAATCTCTAAAAGTACAATTTCAGGGGACTTGTCTTTGGGTGAAGTTGGCCTTTTATAGAGCCCTTCAATTGTTGTTTAATCAATTAGTCTTGTCCAACTCTTCATGACTCCATTGGAGTTTTCTTGGCAAACACTGGAGCAGTTTGCTGTTTCCTTCTCCAGCTTATTTTACAGATGAGGAAACTGAGGCAAATAGAGTTAAGTGCCTTTCCCAGGCTCTCACAGCTAGTAAGTGTCTAAGTTTGGATTTACACTCAGGTCCTCCTAATTGCAGGCCCAATGCTCTATCCTAGCTGCCCTGGAATGCGTCAAGTTATATCATAAAACAATCCTGGATAGAAATCATGCAATTGTCAAGAGCCTTGAAAATGAATATAGGAGACCTGGTTTCTTTCTATTCTCTCTATACTGTCACTTACTACCTGCATGTTCTTGGGCATCATGTCCCCTGTCTGGATTATCCAGCTCAAAATCCTGTGATCCTATAGCCTGAGTTCAAATTCTGTCTTTTTTACTTCCTAGCTTGAGGAAGTCACTTTTCCATCTTTGAGATTGTTTTTCTGTCTGTAAAATGAAAATAAAAATACTCAAACTCCTTACATCAAAAAACTGTTATGAAGAAATGCTATAGAAATATGAACTAGTCTATTACCTTTTAAAAGAGGCATAGATATGTTTTTAAAGAACCAGGAAGACACGGCTTTAATTTCAGTTAAATGCCACATAAAGAGGAACGACTCTAAATGAATAGAAACCCACTCTATCTCTAACCTCCAGATAAAGAAAGACTTTCAGTGCACATTACAGAAATATACTACGGATTCCCCAAATATCCCATCCCTAAATCTATCCCCCAAACTTATCCCCTTCTTCCCACGACCTTCACCATCACCACTGAAAGCCTGGGCAGGAAGAGAGTCAGTCTTACCAAAATTCATACACAATGCAGCCAATAGAAGCAAGGCAGCAAGACACAGCTTCATTGTGGGGGGAGTTCTCAACAGGACTGGAGACTGGAGGAGGGAGTCTGATAGGTGCCTTTATATGGCCTTGGCCTGGCAGGGAGGGCTTCAGGGCTTCCTGAGCCCTGCTAATTGAGCTAGCCAATTAGCCCGGGAAAAAAACAGCAGCCTGAGTCACTAGTTGGAGCCTGTCCGTCCCTCACTAAGGAGCCCTTTCTTTTCCTCCTCTGTGAAATGGGCTCACTCCCAGATCTCTTTTAGGGGTCCTGAAGATCCTAGGATTTAAAATTGGATTAGAGGTCATCCAATCTGAGTTTCCTCTTTTGACAGATGTGGAAATCAAGGCCCACAAGGGGTTGCCCAAGATCAACAAGGAAATAAATGGCAGAATTGGAATTCAGTACCCTCCCCACTTCTCTCCCCTCATTTCCAAATCCTTAGGACTTTTAGGATCGTGGCTCTAGAGGCTATTTCTGGACCAATCTCCTCATTTTACAGAAGGAAGCTGGACTTCAAGGAGCCTAAATGATTTACTGGAAATCCCACAGGCAGAATTTTAACTCAGTTTCCTGTGTCGCAAAGCCAGTGATCTTTTCATTGAGTCTCTTCCCAACTGCAAGTTCTTTGCCCTCAGCCCCTTCTCTTCCTCCCATCCCGGACCCTTAGATTTATCCTGGATATATCCTGTATATAGAAAATTGTTGGTATGTTGTCTCTCCCATTAGAACAGGAGCTCCTTCCTATTTGTGCAAGAATGTTTGTGGCAGCCCTTTTTGTAGTGGCTAGAAATTGGAAATTGAATGGATGCCCATCAATTGGAGAGTGGCTGAACAAATTATGGTATATGAATGTTATGGAATATTATTGTTCTGTGAGAAACGACCAGCAGGACGATTTCAGAGAGGCCTGGAGAGACTTACATGAACTGATACTGAGTGAAATGAGCAGAACCAGGAGATCATTATACACAGCAACAACAATACTATATGATGATCAACTCTGATGGATATGGCTCTCTGCAACAATGAGATGATTCAGGCCAGTTCCAATGGTCTTGTGATGGAAAGAGCCATCTGCACCTAGCGAGAGAACTGGGGGGATCACATTGTGCAGCATGATAATTGTGGAAATACATATAGAAGAATTGCACATGTTTAACATATATTGGATTACTTGCTGTCTAGGGGAAAAGGTGGGTGTAAGGGAGGGGAAAAATTGGAACACAAGGTTTTGCAAAGGTGAATGTTGAAAATTATTTTATGCATATGTTTTGAAAATAAAAAGCTTTAATAAAAATAAATGCCAAATGCTTAAAAATAAAATAAAATAAAAAGAAACATAATGATAAGAAAATAAAAGAACAGGAGCTCCTTGATATCAGACTCTGTTTTTGCCTTTACTTGTACCCCTGGTACTTAACCAGTGCCTGACACATAATAATCACTTAATAAATGCTTGTTAACTCTTGTCTGGGATTTTCATTGTTGATTTGAAAAAACAAACATCAAATTGAACAGTTGAAGTAGTAAGAACCTTGAAAATAGCTTAAAATACCACTTGAAAATCTGCTGCCCTTTTTCATCTGGGAAGGAACAAGCAGTGGAAATGAAATGGGTTTAGAAGCGCTCTCTTATGTAGATCAGAAACATTTTTAGGTGACACATGGTGAGAGCAGAATGCCAAAGGAAAGGACCACAGGAAATACCCAGCTAACAGCTTCCAATCCTTTTCATTTAGAAAATGTCAACAGGAGGATAATTGTCATTTGACAGTCAGACATTTATTAACCTTCCACTGTATGCTTTACATAAATGATCTCATTAGAGCCACTCAACAATCTGGTGAGTTAAGTATTACAGATGTGATTAACTGCATTTTACAAAAGAGGAAACTGAGGTTCCCAAAAGGTGACTTGCCCAGATTCACATAGCCTGAGCGTACCAAAGACATGATTTAAATGCAAGTCTTTCTGACTCCAACTTCGGTGTATGGCCACTTTGCACATTACCAAGACTCCTTGACCCATGATTATCCCCCCACAATGTCTTTGCTCAATATATTTTCAATTTCAGACCTGTTCCTCCATGACAGGCTGCCTTTTGATATAGGGAGTGAGCTCCCTGTCACTGAAAGTGTTCAGCATTTTGATGCAAAAGATAGGTCTGTGGGATGATGGGATTTTAGACTTGAAGTTAGAAGAGATCTTAAGAACATTTATCCAAGTTCCTAATTTTACATATGAAGAACTAGAGCCTAGAGAAATTAAGTAACTTACTGAAGATCATACTTGATGGTAGGTAGCTGTCAAATTTTGAACCCAGGTCCTCTGACTCCTAATCCAGATCTCCTTTCAGCAGAGCATTGTATTTATATACAAGGATGTAAGCTTGTAATTGTATGAACTTGGGGCTTCTTCTTTTCTCATCTTTAAAATGAGGCAGTCAAGAACAGAAGTCCTCTGTTGGGTAATTCTGGAACTCTTGGGGAAGGCAGAGGGGATTTGTGGGTCAGCCTGAAAGTAAAGAGATTTATTAATATGCTAAGGAATCTGTTATCACTGATAGTAGATTCAGATTCCTGGAATATAGATTCCATTTTTCCAGGTCTACTGAAAGACTATTATCCATGCTTTGTTTTTGAAAAAGACAATATCTTGACTCATAGATGGACTGGATTTCAGTAAGTTAGAATGGCACAAAGTCATTGGTCTCACTCTTTCTTCCAGAGTCATCAAAGGCCAGTGGCAGGACAAAAATAAGGATGACTAATAATAGCCTAGGATGCAGTGGATGATCTGGTTATCTTCAGACATTGGAAAAATTGTTCTCATCACCCATCCTTCACGTTCTTGAGGTAAACATCCCCAAAACTCAAGCTTAAGGCCTTTCAGTTACCCTCAGTCTGGTTCATTTGTCCACCAAGATGGTTCATTAGAGAGTGGTCACTGCTCGTGCTACAGCTTCTTGGAGACACAGATATGAGTTGAGTGACAGGTGATTTCCAAAGGTGGATGAGCGGTCCAGAAAAGGGCTCGGCAGGAACTCACACCAGAGATGCTGGTCCTCTATGAACAACCTACTAGAGTACACATCCAGTAAGAGTTAACACATTTTACAGAGAGGGATGAACAGAGAAAGAAAGGGAAATATTTAGAATGCAAATGGCTGAATTTATTATAGAATAATATGTCCTGTTCTAGGGCAGGAGACAAGGATAACAACAAATTATCTTTACAGCTATGAAAGAAGTCCTTTAAATAAAATTGCAGGATCTCTTATCTAAAGACCATGAGTAGTTGTTACAATAGTGACTGAGGATGTCTGCTTTCCTAATTCCTTGTCCTGGGGACTGGAGACTTTCTAATATTAAGCCCCTATCAAGGGATTGGGGGGATTTCTACTTTGTTAATCCAAGATGTCATGAAATGATTACAATTCCTATTACCCTTTTTGCCCTACTTCCAAGGTTTCTTCCAGGTATAAATCTATGGCTCCCTGGACACCAAACTGAATCTATAGCAAGAAGAATTCATAATTCAGAATAGTTTTCCCTGTTGCTTCTCTCCACTCCCTCTCTCAGCTCCCAACCCGCCATGTTGATGCTGAGAAAAAGACCCATTTACTTGGTGTTTAAGGTTCCAGTCTAATTGGTTAAGGAGGATAGAGAGGATTGCTCCATAAGATAGGAGAATGTACTTCATGATCTCTGAACCCCCTTCCAGTTTATATATCATGATTCCTGCAGCACTGACAAATAGAATTCCAGTGCTTCCGAGAAGGTGATCAGAACTGGAAGATACTGCAGAGATCATACTCAATTTGAAGATGAGAAAATGAGGCTAAACAAGGCAGGAAAGTAATAATCAATTCTCCTCCCTCCCTTCCATATGACAGAGAAGCAAACAGAAATTAGAAGGAAAAGAATTCAGCAAAGGTTGCAGAAAATCCAGGAAGAAACCAGAATATGACTCAAGTCTTGAAAAATCCAATGTCTTGTTTTCTGCAATGTATTGAGCTATCCCACATAGAAAGTACATAATGATAATATAGTACTTTAAGGTTTGTAAAGCAAAAAAATTACAAATAATATTAATAATAATGATAAGGGTTTGCAAAGCATTTTATAAATAATATTAATAATAACAATAAGGTTTGCAAAACACTTTTTACAAATAATGTTAATAATAAAGTTTGCAAAGCATTTTTACAAACAATATTAATAATAATAATGTTTGCAAAGCATTTTATAAATAATATTAATAACAACAATAAGGTTTGCAAAACACTTTACAAATAATAATAATAATTAATAAAGTTTGTGAAGTATTTTACAAATAATATTAATAATAATGTTTGCAAAACACTTTTACAAATAATATTAATAATAATAACAATGCTTGGAAAGCACCTTACAAATAATAATAACAAGGATTACAAAACACTTTGCAAATAATATTAATATCATAATAATGTTTACAAAGCACTTTACAAACAATATTAGTAATAATAATGTTTGCAGAACATTTTTGCAAACAATATTAATAATGCTTGTATAATACTTTACAAATAATAATAATAAGATTTGCAGACACCTTTACAAACAATATTAATAACGATAATAATAAGGTTTGCAAAGCATTTTACAAACAATAATAATAACCATAAGGTTTGCAAAGCACCTTACAAATAATAAGGTTTGCAAAGCATTTTATAAATAATATTAATAATGACGTATCAGACAATGTGCTAAGAGCTTTCCAAATAGGATCTCATTTGATCCTCACAAAAACCCTGAGAGGGTAAGTGCCATTATTATCTCTATTTTACAATTGAGGAAACTGAGTTAAGTGATTTGTCCAGAGTCACAAAAGATTAGATCTGAAGTCTCCAGGTCTAGCACTAAACTCAGTGTGTCCCCTAGCTGTCTCTAAGTACAAGGACACTAGTTAGGGACCATTGTCTGGGCATCTAAAGGAACATCTGTTTGAAGTTTAAATATGCTGATGGTTCACAGAAACACATTTCCACTGGATTTCCTTTTTTTTTTTTTTTTTTTTTTCCTATTTTAGGATCCTGGGATTCCTGATGAAAATTAGTCCCTGAGGATCATGGAAACAATGAATCCAAGATCAGGAGAGAACTTCACAAGGCATTTAGCTCAATGGGACCTATTGCCTGAGTGGGTCTGGAAGCTTTTAACTTTTCCTCCTCCCAGGACCACTTTCTTTAGGCAGTCCTTCTTCCTTTAGCCTAGTTGGCTTTGATTTTAGTTTTATGGTATCATAATCCTGATTCTGGAAGAACACATGGAGGCTGTCTAGTAGAACCCCCTTCTTTTTAGATGGCAGAGCTGAGTGAGACCCAGGAATTTTAAGTCACTAATTTAGCCAAAGTCATAGAAGTGGTAAGTGTCAGATTTAAGAATTGAACCAAGGACTTTTGGATGGAAGTACCAATTGCTCACCAATCCCTACTTCCAGCTCAGTTCCTCGTGCAATTTGTGCATGAGAATCATCACTAGCTGGACTTAGAAGGAATCCCTGGATTGTTCTACATCCCTTGCACAAAACATCTGTCATTAGAAGAAGATTGAGGTGGAAGAAGAGAGCAATCAGTAATGTTGTGGGCAGCCAGATATCCAAGTATATAGTTTGGGGCAGGAAATCATGGTGATATGAGGGCAATAGGGTGGGTACCCAGCTATAAAAAGGCTTAGAATGTTAGGCAGCCCCTTATAATCTTTAATTAGTCCTTGCAGACATCAATGTAGGAGGAGGCTCATATTAGTTTAGTTTTATAGCTGAGGAAGCTGACAAGTTTCATAAACACAGCCTAGAGGCTTGGAGGATGGACCAGGTAAGTTCTCTAGGTCTCTTCCAATTCTAGATTCTATAAGCATATGATTCACAAATTCCACTTCTATGAATCAGATTATATGTTTCTGATTCTGATTATGTGATGCTGATTCCATGAATTTATTTCTATGAATCTTCCCCTCTCCAATTCATCCTCTACTCAGCTGATCTTTCTAAAGTACATCTGACTATGTTACTTTTCTCAATTTTTGCTTTATTGCTTTTCTCAATAGCATTTTTTTCCAATTACACGTAAGAGTAATTTTAAGCATTCATTTTTGTAAAATTCTGAGTTCTAAATTGTTTTCTCCTTCCCAAGACAGCAAGAAATTTGATATAACTTATGCATGTACAATCATTTTAAACACATTTCTTTAATAGTCATATTGTGAAAGAAAAATCAGAACAAAAGAGAAGCATCATAAGAAAAAAGCAAACAAAAAAAGGTGAAAATGCTATGCTTTGATCCTCCTTCAGTCTCCATAGTTATCTCTATGTGGATAGCATTTTCCATCCCAAGTCTGTTGGAATTGTCTTGGATCACTATTGCTGAGAAGAGCTGAGTCCTTCAGAGTTTATCACTCAGTGTTACTTTTGCTCTGTATAATGTTCTTTTGGTTCTGCTTCCTTTATTCAGCATCAGTTCATATAAGTCTTCCCAGGCTTTTCTGAAATCAGCCTGCTCATCATTTCTTATAGAATAATAACAGTACATTACATTCATATACTATAACTTATCCAACCATTCCCCAAATGATGGGCATCCACTCAATTTCCAGTTCCTTGCCACTATAAAAAGAATTGCTACTAACATTTTTGCACATGTGGTCATCCCCTTTCTCAATAAATTCCAATTGTTCCCTATCACCTCTAGGATAAAAAAATGCTCTGTTTGGCATTCAAAGCCCTCCTCAACTGCCCCCTCTACCTTTCTTGTTTTCTCACATCTTAAAATCCCCAATGACCACATATTCTTTGACCCAATGATACTAGTCTCTCTTCATAAACAAGATACTCCATCTTTTGGACAGGGATTTTTTTGGCTGACCTGGAATGCTCTTCCTCCTCATTTCTGCCTCCTGGCTTCTTTTAACTCTCAATTAAAATTCCATCTTCCATAGGAAATCTTGCCCAGTCCCTCTTAATTCTAGTGTCTTCCCTCTTTTACTTCCTACTTATCTCACTTATGACTTGTTTGTATATATTTATTTGTTTATTATCTCCCTCAGTAGATTGTGAGCTTGTTAAGGACAGGGACTATGTTTTTACCTTTCTTTGTATCAATGGTGCTTAATACAATTCCTGGCATATAGTAAGCACTTAATAAATCTTTATTCAGTGCCTAACTGAATCTACTTCAGATTTTGGACTTACAGTACTAATTTTATGGTTCTGTTTTGTAAGTCTAGTGCTGATATTAGATCAGTGATTCTAATTCCATGATTTATTTCTGTGATTTTTTTTGCCATGCACTTGGTTGACTTCATATTTGTAATTTTAATTCCATGATTCTGTGATATAGTTCTTTGAGTTTCATTCTGATTTTTGATCTCTGAATCTAATTCTACAATTTTGATCTATGATGCTATTCTATAAACCTATGCTTCTGTTTCTATAATTGTGATTTTCTGATTTGAGTTCTCTGGTTCTGGCTTTATGAATCTAGTTCTGATTTTGAACTACACAATCAAATTCTAAGAGTTTGTTTCCACGACTATAATGATAGCTTTTATATCACTGATTCTGATTCTATTACTTTGGTTCTATGATTCTGATTCTGAATCTAGTACTGATTTTGGATCTATTGACCTGATTCCAGTATTTTAGTTATATTCTATCATTCTGTACACTCCAAAGGTACTTGATAGCAAAATGATGGCTTAGTAACACTCCCAAGTCCTGCAGATATTTGGTCTTTAGAATGTTATATCTCTTTTACAATTTATCTAAGTTAGAATTCCTTGAGTATAGGAAGTTTGCAGGAGAAAAACGTCTTAATGTTGCCCTGACCTGGTCACCGACCCAGTGAACACTACTACTGGCCTTAGAATGACCCTTAATTCCAGTCACAACCTAAATTCAAGCTTATAAACTAATCTTATCACAAAACCCTATAAAACAGATAGAGTAGAGATTATTATCCCATTTTACAGATGAGAAAATTAAAGATTTCTCTGACTAGTCTTCTCACTTCATATAATCATAAAAATTACAGAGCCAAAATCTGCTTCCAAATGTATGAGTTTGCATTTAGGAGATTTCATCAGAGATCGCTTACCTTGGATCAGTCCTATTGTACCTATAGTATAAACAATTTTGCTTTGTGATATAATTATATAAAATTTTTTGCTTTTTTTGGTGATAGCTAATTTTTTTGCCCCAGAAAAGTAAAGTGAGTTTGAGTCATTAAGAGTAGGGGGAAAAAACAAACCCAAACAATGAATGAATTATAAGTGATATTATCCTCCAATAGCATCAACAATAAACATGAAACATGTCAAAGTTGTCAACATATTGCAAAGAAAAGCTAAAAGTTCTTCACAAAAGTAGCTTTGTTTTCTGTACAACATCTAAATATGTCCTTCATTGTGTCAGCAAAATCAACAACATACTTGTAACTTTAAAGATGTGTTTTCAATAAACATTGAAAATGTGAAAAAAATTAATCTTTATTTTACAAACAAAGGCACGGAGAACCAAGGGTCAATCACAATGTCAAAGTTAAGAAACAAAGCCATGGCTTCTGAATCCAGTGCCCATGCTCTTTTCACTTCTTAGAACTGAGAATTCTGAGTTTCTGAATGGACTAAGGGTATATTGTGGTATGGTAGTCAGTTCTGGAGGTGGATGCTTTGGGGAGAATGGGATAAATAAGACACGGCCCTTTCATGTCAGAAAGTCACAAATCTAGAATACAAGATCATACTTTTCTCTAGAAACTGGGGCACCTTAGGTTTGGTTCACTTGGTAAGCTATGGCATAAGTTGTGGACTTACAAGATTCAAGTTTGAGAGTGAGTTTTGCTTCTTCCAGACTGTGTGACTTTAAACAAGCCATTTTATTTTTTTGTCTTGGATTTTCTTTTTATTTCTTGGATTTTCAGTCTCCTCATCTGTAAAATGGGAATGATGGCATTTGTGCTAAAGTGCTAGAGAAATAGAAGCTTCCATTTTTTTCTGGGCTTCCCCTGTGGGGAGCAGGTTGAAGTTTGGGATGTAGTAGTGGAATATTAAAAAAGAATATCCTATGTGAAGGCAGAAGGCGTTTGCATCCTGACTCTGACTTATCTGATTATTCCCACTAATCTTTGTGGTCTCCTATTGTCACTTATTGTGACTGGAATTAAGGGTCATTCTAAGGCCAGTAGTAGAACTGAGGTTAATCTAGGTGCTACTGAAGGCCTTGGTAAGGACCACTGGGCCCATACCTCCACTAGGAACCTCCCTGGACTGGTCCTGGGCTCGAGCTAAGGCCATGAGTCAGTTCCCAGAGTGAACTGGCAGTTGGATTAGAGGTAGAGAGCTTCATAACACAGGAATGTCTGCATGGCTTCTGCTCCCACCCAAGGTCCCCCAGGCTATTCTTCTGCCCCAGGCTATTTCTACTCAGTCTTCCAGTTTCTACTGGGCCAAGCCCTGACTTCTTTGTTCTGGAGAGTCTCCAACATCTAGGAAAAACTGGGGCATCCCTAGGGCTGGATGATATTACTGCAGGAAGAAAAACAGAGTGGAATCCTGTCCAAGAATGATAAAACTCAGTCTCAGACACTCTGGCCTGAAGGATGACCTCCTAGAGGTGAATGAATGAATGAACCCAACAACTTTTCATGCTCACATAATCTTAGCTTTGCAAGGGACTTCAGAGGTCATTTAAGAGAATATCCTCTTCAAGATCCCTGACCAGTGGATCTCCAACCTGGAGCTCCAGGGATAAAGATCCTACTTCCATCCAAAGCTCATAATTATCAAGATTTTTTCTTTGCATATGTCCTAAATCCTCCTCTTGGCAACCTCCACTTATTGCAGGTATGTGGTTAAAGAACAAGTCTACATCTGTCTTCCCTATAGCACTCTGAAATGCTTGGAAACAACTCTCACTTTCCCCTCAAGTGTTCTGTTTTTTATGTTAAATATTCACCATTTTCCCAGCTAATCTTCATGCAGCATAGTTTCAAGTGCTCTCATCATGCTGGTGATTTTCCTTATTGCAATGTCATTGGTCAATGTTCTTTCCAAAATATGACCCCTAGGACTGGATCCAGTCTTCCAGATGTGATATAATCAGGACAGAAAATAGAAGGGACGTCATCTCCCTCTTTCTGGATGTTACCCACTCTTCTATAGCCCCAAATCCCTAATCCATACTTTCTATTATAGAATTTCAGGGAATCTTGAGGTCACAGAGTTGTAAGAAATCTCAGAAGTTTAACCCCATACACAGGGGAGGAATCCCTTCTAAAATACCCTTGATATGGGGTTGGTACTTCCAGGAAAGGGGAGCTCACTTCTTCCCCAGAAAGTCCATTTTATCATTAGATATCTGTAGTTGTTGGAAAGAGTTGTTGTTTTCCCTGAGTCTGAGCCAAAATCTTACCTCCTTGTAATTTCTCCTCATTGGTCTATTCTGAATGTAAACAGGTATCCATAGGAAATGTGAAATCTTTGATTCTCAATATGCATTAAAATAACAGCTGTCTCCTTAAGCTGTGGTGAACTGCTTTTCACATTGTGATGAAAGCCATGTGGAATGCAGGGAAAAGAGCTCCAAAGTGGAGGTGGGAGTATCTCAGGAGACCTGAATTTTAGCCTAAACTTGGCTCCCAGAAGTCACTCTTCCCTTCGCCCTCTGATTTTCAATTTCATCATATGAAAAGTGGGAGATTGAACTAGATTGTCTCAAAGGCACAATCTAGCTCTAACATTTTGTGTTCTAAGATTCCTTCCACCTCTGATAGTTTTTGCATCTAAGGGGAGCTGGACAGAAGCATCTAAACTAAGTGAAAGGAACTTCATCCCCTGCCTCCTAAGATGGATAGAACTGAGTTTTGTATAGCTGGCTCCCCATGGGCATGAATAATGAATTCCCTGAAATAGCTGTATATATTCAAATTCATGTTATTTGAAGTTATAATTTAGTAGAATATGATCATTGGTTCCAGCTCAATGACTATATGCAGTGCTAATAATTCTAATAATATGACTACTTCAAGGGATTCATTATTCACACTTTTTGGAAACTAGCTGTATTCATTCATCCTCTCTGGGATGACCGTTTTCTTACAGTCTATAAGTACATAATATTGCCAGCAGTAATAGAGCTTGTGTTGCTGTGAAAATGAGATTCTATTATTGTGAACAATTCTTTTTAAAAGGCAAGGATGGGGAGAGAATGGGGAAAAGCACATACTTGAAGTTGGGTTGTGGGGGTGGCAACAAAGTTCAGGAAAGGTAGCCAAATCACCAAGGAGGTTGATGGCTTTACTATGAGGAAAAACCATAGGAACTTCTTATTTGTTCAGTTTTTACTAGATAATCTCTAAAATCTCTTGCAGCTCATAGTTCTCCAGGTCATATTTTATGAAGGCAGAACCATAACTAGGGCAGGGTAGTTGGGACTTTGTTCCAAGCACTGATAATTAAGTGCCACATTCCCTCCCTAAATGGTCTGGAGACCTCTTTCTCCATGCTTTATAGACTTTTGTTGGTCCCTGTTTCTGTAAATCTTGGAGTGGGGTATGGGGAGGAGAGCTCTGAGTTAGGGGAGAGGGTCATAAGCAGGCAGAGTGGTTGATGGAGCAAAGGAGGGCTGTTTATTTTTTGGCAGCACTAAAAGTCAAGCAACTATCTTTCCCAGAGTCCCTCTTTATTATTATCCCACCTCCACCTCTCATTAGATAATTAGATAATTGAAATTATCTAAAGTTCTGGGATTCTTAGTTACAGATTTCTAGGTCGGAGCCCTGGGATGGAATCAGGAAGACTCAACTCAGGCTTCAGACCTTTACTAACTGTATGACCCTGCCATTTAATCTTGTCTGTCTCAGTTTCCTCATCTGTAAAATGAGCTGGAGAAGGAAATAGCAAACAACTCTAGTATCTTTGCCAAGAAAACCCCCAATAAGGTCATGAAGAGTCCAACACGACTAAATGACACAATCTCCCAATCTTAGGAAAAATAAGTATAAACTGGAATATGTTTAGCAGAATGCTATATGAATGATAGAATGTCATATGGGGTGTGCTTAAAGGAAGGAAGGATCCTTAGACTGGAGAAGAGAAGATATAAATGAGGCAGGGGAACAGAATAATTGCCTTTAAATACTTCAGGATTGTCATGCTGAAGAGAGGCTAGACTTACTCTGTTTGGTCTTATGGGGCAGAACTGGGAACGTTGGGATGCAGGAGAAAAAAGGTGCATCTGAGAACAGATGACCTGGGTTCAAATACCAACTTTAACACTTGTCATCTGTGTGACCTTAGGCAAAACCCTTAATCTCTCCAGTCTTCAGATCATCATCTGTAAAATGAAGGGTTGTACTAGATGACCTCATGTTCCCTTTCAGCCCTAGGTCCTCATCCTATGCTCTTAAATTACAAAGAATATTTTGACTTGGAATAAATAAAAACTTCCTAACAATTAGTGCTATCAAAAAGAGGCAGGTGCTGTCTCTGCTGAGAGGAGGGGAGATGTTAACCAGAGATGACCACTTGTCAGGGGTGCTTAGTGGGGATTCTTGTTCAGGTAGCACTTGCTGCCTTTGAGATGCCTTCCAACTCGGAGATTCTGTGATTCTAATATTTTGTACTGTGTTCTCTTCCAGCTTTGACATTCTATGGCTTGTGCTCTAAACTTTTCTGATTCTGTGTTTCTTTTGGCATGAAGTTTTCCATACCTGAGAGAGGGAAAGGAAGGGTCTGAAGCCATTGCCACCTCCCCCCTCCCCTTTCCCTCACCTACCTCTGGTATTAAGTGACCTCAAGAGGAAGAATGTGACCCAACTGGAATATCCCACCATCAGAGAAAGGGGGGGAAGCATAATAATACATTATTAAATTAATTGAGTATCAGAAACACATTTTTATGAGGCTCCAACTACACCCCATTATCCCAGACATTATAATTAATATCTTGAATCCATTGAGGTACAACAATATATTGGAAAAGCAGGGGAGTTATATCTTGTCCTTATCCAGGGATCCTGGGCTTTTATAGTTAACAAAACTCAATTTAGTAGCAATGTCAGAGAAGCTATGGGACCTGTCCATTCTTCAAAGTCCAGCTTAAAAGGCATGCCTTCAAAAAACCTCAAACTGTATTTGTCCCTTCCTTCCTTCCTTCCTTCCTTCCTTCCTTCCTTCCTTCCTTCCTTCCTTCCTTCCTTCCTTCCTTCCTTCCTTCCTTC
>JAJPUD010000503.1:94202-111344 GCA_023553655.1 Myrmecobius fasciatus
AGAGAGAGAGAGAGAGAGAGAGAGAGAGAGAGAGAGAGAGAGAGAGAGAGGAGAGAGAGAGATCTTTCAATCATCTCCAGAAAGATAATTGTTAAATCTGTCAGATAGATAGATAGAGAACTGGGAATCATCTCCAGAGAGACTATTTTTAATCTATAGAGGCTGATAAGGTCATCAAGAAAGAGAGCGTGAAAAGTCCCAGACAGAATTGTGGAGCACATACATAGCATGTATGAGATGAAGGATGCTACAACAAAGGACACTGAGGAAGGATCAGACAGATATGGGGAAAACTAGGAGAGAACAAAGCCCCAAATTGAGTGAGGAATGTATCCAGGGTGGTTAGCAATGACAAATACTACAGAGAGATTAAGGAGGATGTGGATTCAGGAAAGAGCATTAAATTTTGCAATTTAAGAATTATTACTAATAGACAGAGCACTTTCACTTGTAGAATGGGGAATAACAATTCTATTCCAGTGGCAGTATGGTACAGTGGTCAGAGAGCTGATCTTGGACACAGAAGATCTAGGTTCAAGATGCTTCTGCAGTTGTACATGTTTAACCTATCTTGGATTGCTTGCTATTCAGGGAAGGGGGATGAAGGGAAGGGAAGGAAAAAAAAATTGCAGCACAAGATTTTGGAAGGGTTAATGTTGAAAACTATCTTTGCGTGTATTTTAAAAATTAAAAGTTATTATTAAAATTGTTTAAAAGATGCTAATGTTCCATCTAGGCTGTGTTACCCTGGACAAGTGATATAACTACTCTGTTCTCCAAGGCAATTCTCCTAAATATAAATGGTAAAGAAGGTATTGATCTACACTGACAAAGGAGGTTTTTCCATTCTTCCTTAAACTAGTGAAATCATATGTTGGTTCTTTCCCTCCCTCCTCCTCTTCCTTTTTTTCTTCTTCCTCCTCCTCATCCTTGTCCTCTTCTTCTTCTTCTTCTTCTTCTTCTTCTTCTTCTTCTTCTTCTTCTTCTTCTTCTTCTTCTTCTTCTTCTTCTTCTTCTTCTTCTTCTTCTTTTCTTTCTCTCTCTCTCTCTCCCTTCCCTTCTCTCTTTTCTCTCTCTTTTTTCTCTTTCTTCTCTCCCTACCTCCTCTCTCTGTCTCTTCCAGCTTTCCCCTTTCCACCTTTTTATCCACACACACACACACACACAGAGGCTATATACACAAACATATACATGTATATATACAGGCTGTACATACACAAACATATATATATATATACATAAACACAAAGTGTCCCTAAAATTTAAAATTCCACTAAAATTTTTGTGATATATGTATATATATATATATATATATATATATTTTGCAGCTCTCTCTCTGTATACACACATGTGTATATATTTATATATATGAAGAGAGAGCATATGTCTATGCATATAATATAAGTAGGTTTATGTATCTATACAAAATTGTTATATGTCTGTATTGCTTATTTCCTAGATATGTGGAAAATGTTTTATGGATTTTAACTTCAACCCAAGTATGCACAGATAAATGTATACCTATATTATCTGTCTCAGTTATGTCCCAGCAGTTAAGAAAGACCTCTGTCAGATGTGTGACTCGAAATAAATGTGAATCCTCAGTAGGTCTCCTTCTGTATCTGTGAACCACTCCATGCCTGATGGAAGGCCAGGCCGTCCTGTGGGGCAGTGGTCCTGCTTTTCCAGGTGATGGGGTCACAGAAGCCGATCCAAGCCTGCCCTCATTTCTCGTGGGTCACTGAGCTTAGCTCGGTTGGATCACAAGCCAATGCCCCTTGAGCGCTTCCTGGCCACTGGGAACTTAAATGCTGGTCTGGATGATTGGGGCTTTGCTTGGAACGCTAGTTATGGGCCATGGGGGAAGATCCAGCTTGCCCCAGACTCAGTATCCCGCCCTCTTGGGCAGGTGTTATAATCATGTCTGTTTATGCTACTCACCCATCTTGTTGTTAACTCTGATGGCTGGTCCCCATCTCCTTCTGGTACGCCCACTCCTTTGTAGGAAGCTCTGGCCTGCGTGGGTGCTTGTTAAGAGCCTGAGTAATTGGCCACCAGTCAGAGGTAGCCCCATACTCTCTGTGTGACCCCAACAGGGGCTGGGGTGGGGTCCCTTAATCCCTCTGGGCCTTGGTTTCCTCATGTGTCAAATGAAGGGTTGGACTAGTTACCTCTAAAGTCTCTTCCAGAGCTAAAGGCTACAATCCTATGAATCAGAGATCTATAAAATGATAGGCTCAAAATAAGATAGGAGCCCAAAGATCATCTCCGGGTTTTATCCTGGATGCTTTTCTCCTGGATGTTATTCTGCCTGGTGATCTAATCAGCTCTCATGGACTTCATTACCATCTCCATGGGGATATCTTGCTCACCTCCAGTCTCACATCACAAACTGCCTTTCAGACACCCCTACCGGACCCAGTAGACATCCTGGAGCTCAGTTCCATTGTCTATCTCCCTAACTCTTCCCTATTCCTAATTCCCCAATTCCCATCTCAGGCTCACCACCTAGGAGTCATCGTGGACTTCTCACTGCTTCTCACCTCCCGTATCCAAGTTGTTTCTGAGTCCTGGTGATGTCATCTTCACAACTTCTCCCAATATACTCCCTTCTCTCCCTGCCAGTTCAGATCCCCATCACATCATGGAGGGACTATCATGGTACCTGCTGGTGAGTCCTCCTGCCTCAAGTCTCTCCCCACTCCAATCCATTTTTCATTCAGCCCCTAAAGGGATTTTCCAAAACACGTCACCCCCATACTCAATAAACTCCAATAGCTTCTTATCACTATTGGGCTTAGACACAAAACCGTCCACCTGCCATTCAATAACTTGGCCCCCTCCTATCTTTTCAGGTACTCCCCATCATGAACTCTTCATGTTCCACTTCCTCATCCCTACTTACTCCCTTGTCTGTCTTCCTTTAAGTCTTAACTAAAATCTTTTCTTCTATAGAAATTCTTTCCAAATCCCCCTTAATTCTTACCCCTCTTATCTGAGCTCAGACACTTAACACTTCCTAGCTATGTGACCTTGGGCAAGTCACTTAACCCCAATTACCTCAGCAACAACAACCACAAAAAAATTCTCACCCTTCTTAATTATCTCCTTCACTATTCCTACTTACCTTGTTTATAACTTTTTTGTACACATGGACTTAGAAGGAAAGAGAAAGGAATAAGTCTTTATATAGCACCTATTATGCAAGATAGGGATGTTCCCAGAGAGAAGAGAGCATCAATCAAGGAGAAGAGGGTGATCGGCAGTATCAAAATCTAAAAAGAGAACTGAGAAAAGAGACCCTTAGATTTGGCTGTTTAAGAGATCATGGTAACTGTGGATAGAGTGGGTTTGCTGGAATGTTGAGGTCAGAAGCCAGATTGTATAAAATCAATATAATTATAATAAATAATAATAATATATAAATATATTTAATTTATATAAATTATACATGAAATAAATAAATAAATAAATAAAATTAATTATATATGTGAATAAATAAAATTAATATAAATTGTATAAAATTAAGAACTGAGTGGGGAGAAAGGAGGTATCTATCATATAGATGATTTTTTCAAGGAATTAGGCTACAAAGGGCAGAAGAGATAGGATGATAGTGGAGTTGGAAGGATCAAATAAATTCTTTTTCAGGATGGGGAAGATATGGGCATGTTTATAAGCAATAGGAAAATAACCTACAGATTGTTCCCTTATCTTTAATATCATAAGTGATAATATCATCATAGAGTGAAGATGATAGAAGGGGTAAATTGTTGGAGGAAACAGGAAGGAAATGGATTGCTTGCTTGTACAGGTAAAAGAATTAGTCTTGGTCAGGAATAAGTCCACCTTTTCACGTTAGAAGGATTGAAGGAAAAGATAGTGGCAAAAGACACCTGAGGGATAGAAGATGAAAAAGAAAGGAAAATAGAAAGCTCACAGCAATTAGTCTCAATCTTTTTAGTAAAGGTTGGGGAAGGGAAGCCATGGCAAATTTGCTGGCAAAGCAGAATACATGACATTACCTACACTAAGTGAGGTACATATCTATTGGCAATTAATTAAGATTCATCACAATTAAGATAGAAAATAAATATATTCAAGAGTAAAGATAAACCTTCCATTTTTCTATTCATTCAGCAATAAGAGCTAATATATATACATGCATATATGTAATATTATATTCATATACACATTCATATATCTATGTCCAAATATGTAGACATAGATATAGCGCTCTAAGATTTACAAAGCATTTTACAAATGTAGTATAATTGAAATGGAATTCACGAGGGTTGATATTTTCCTTTGCCTTGACCAAATAGTTGGAGATAATTTGTGATTGCTTCTGGCTTCAGCCCACTGCAGAGCTATGAGAGAACTCAGCAGGCAGTCCTGACCAGGAGTTTATGCCAACAATATGCATCATTAATTTCCATATTTGCAGCTTTGGTTGGGTTAGCCCATTGCTGCAGATGCAGCTTTTGTCCCTTCCTGACACTACTTATTTCCAAACCAAATCTCTGATGACCTTGAGCCTTAAAGTGAGGGAGCAGGGAAGGGAGAGATAGAGTGCATGAAGTGGTCCAAAGGAACTGTCTGTACTCATAGCTGAGGGAGATGTCAGCTTTAGATGAAACAATCTCACCATAGGATTTTTTCCATGATCCTATTCAAAACCTTTGGTGAATATATTTTCCCATTTTTCATTTATTATAATATTCAGTATATTATCAGGGAAAAAAGATTTCTTTGGGTTGATATATAATTTTATTGAATATATCAGAGACACTATTCAAAGATGCATTTTGTTTTGCCTCTTCTTTACTTTTTGGGGGGATTTGAGGGATCAATAAACAATAGATACAGTGGATCTCATCTTCTCTATACCTATTGGTCAGTTGGGAGACTCAAGATGTGGTCTATTACAGAAATCGTCTATGGAAATCTATCTTTTGGTTTTTCATATTTTTTCTTCTCAGGAACTTTGATATCAAAGTTACTGGAAAGAATGTTAGTGAATGTGGAAATCATTCTCATAAAGATCTTATGAAGTCAAGAAATTTAAAATAAGAATAGTGGTAGATGTAATCTTTTTTTAAAAAATTATTTTATTTTTAATTTATGGAATAAAATAAGCATTTCCTTAACATAGTATAATAATAAAAATATGATTGAACATAAACTGCAAATCTTTTATGTACAACTTGTTATTCCTTTTAAATATATGATAAAATTATCATGTAAATTAATTTTTCCCTGTCTCCCCCTCCCCCTGGAGAAGTCTACAATTAGACACAAATAGGCATATATGTATATATATATGTATGTATATATATATGCATGTACATATATACACATATATATGTCAAATTATTCTATATATAATTCTATTTATCAGTTCTTTCTCTGGATACAGATAGTATCTTTTTTCATATGTCTTTTATTGTCAATTTTTATTGACAATAAAACATTGCTATTATTATATATAATGTTCTCTTGGTTCTGATTGTTTCACTCTTCATTATTTTGTGCCATGTTTTTCTAAGATTTCTTAGATTTCTAATCTAAGAAATTTCTAATCCATCACAATCACATAGCTTGTTCAATCATTTCCAAATTGATGATCATTTCTGCAATTTTCAGTTCTTTGCCATCACAAAGAGATTTACTATAAACATTTTGGTTCTCTTCCTTTTTCCCTAATCATCTTTGGAAAAAGAACAAATAGTGGTATTTCTGGGCTAAAGGATATAGGCAGTTTAATAATCAAATTGCTCTCTAGAATGGTTGGATCAGTTCACAATTCCACCAGCAATGAATTAGTACCCCATTTTTTTCATATCTCCTCCAACATTTGTCACTTTCTCTTTCAACTGTTTTAGCCAATCTGGTGGGTATACTTATTTTAATTTATATTTCTCTAATGAAAAATTATTTGGAGTATTTTTTCATATGAATATACATTATTTTTATTCATTTACTGGAAAACTGCTCATTCATATCTTTTGACCATTTATCTATTGGGAAATGATTCATTTTCTAATAAATTTGACAAAGTTCTTTATATATTTGAGATATGACATTTATTTGAAGATAATGAAGATATTATTTGAAGAACTTGACCATACTTTTGTGTTTTCTTTCTGATCTTGCCTACATTTGTTTAATTTGTACAAACCCTTTTAAATTTAATGTAATCAAAATTATCTATTTTACATGTAACTTATTCTTTATTTTTTGTTTATTCATACATTGTTCAACTGTCCATAAGTCTGATAATATGTTCCATGTCCTAATTTTTCTTTTGTAAAATCTCTTTTTATATCTGGGTCATGTATCTAATTTGACCTTACTTGGTAAATGATTTAAAAATAAATTACCTTTTAAAAACATTATTTAATTTATTTTTTTTCAGGGATATAATTTTAGCCATTTTATTTTTTGAAAGAAACCCCAAAACCCATATGCCATGAATGTTTCTTTGCAAACTTTTTTTTTAGAAAGTCAGAAAGCAGTGGAAATGGTAAGAACTGAATTTTTAATTTTTTTTTCCTTTTCTTTAACTCAATAAATTATTTCATTAACATGAAGAACTCTCAGTGAATAACCTTACTCTACCAATACAGATTGTATGCAGCACAGCAAAGTTAGATGACTTGATTAGAATCACACTCCCAGAATACAACTTGGGGGGGAGGGAGCTTGAATTGAGGTCTTTAATTCCAAATTCAGTTCTTCATCTAATGTACTATTGCTATTTCTGCAATATTGAAATATACACACAACAGATGAAATTGACTCTATCTGTAAAATAGACAGAAGATGACTACATAATGACATGAGAATAATTTCAGAATTAACGAACCTGTTGTTTACTTTTCTGTCAGAACATTAACTGATTATACAAAAGGCAAAAATCAACACCAAAACTGAAAAATGAATAAGATGCTGCATGCAATTAAAATCGCTCCAGACCAGCTGTGGAAATAAACCCTTGTTTCTGATGGAAAAGTAGAAAATAGTAAAGTCGTGACTCCAGATCATTCTGATCAGATAAAATTCAGATCAATCCAGATCATTACTATTTCTTAGGGAAATTTAACTGAAGTAAAACATTAGAGAGGTTGAATAAGACCAGAGAATGCCTCAGCCAGTAAATGTTTGATCTTCCTGCCAAATTCAAAGTAATGGTAGCCAAGGATAATGTTGCAATTCATTTGTAAAATGTGCTGAAGGAGGAAAATGGAAAAAAAAAAAGATTCTGAGAACTTGCTTGCTCTATCAGATGACCTCACCTCCTACTTTGCTGAGAAAATGGAAATCATTAATTTTCCACAACTTAAAACCCCTTTATATCTTCATCTCTTGTTCCCTCTTTCTTTCTAGTTTCTGAGGAAGACACAGTCCTTCTCCTGGCCAAGGACAAGCCTTGAATCCCATTTCCTTTGTTTCCTCTAAAATGCATTCCTTCTCTTGCTCATCCCCAAACAGAAAGGGCTATATTGAGAGGTGGGAGATTTCCTCTTCTCAAATAGAGACTTGTTGAGTCTGTTCTAGTGAGCAATGCTTTTTGAGTATGCATTGGACTAAATGGTAAAGGAGGTCTCTTCCAAGTCCCATAGTCTGAAATCCTATTATCTTTAATAATTCCTTATTTATTATCCTTCCTTGCTGCTTAAAAACATGTCTAGGTTTGCCCCATACTTAAGAAATCTTCAATCAACTCAACCATCCCCTCCAGGTATTGTCTTCCTTTCACAGGCAAAACTCCTAGAAAAAAAAATTGTAAACACTTGTCATCTTCATTTGTCTCCCCACTTTCTCATTCTTTAGAAGCATCTGGTAATCTACCCCACCACTTAACTGGAATTTTTCTTTCAAATGTTATTGATGATGTCTTAAGTGACTAATTCTTAGTATATTTTTCTAATCTAATACTACTTGATCTTTCTATAGCTCTCCTAGCTTGTCTATTTTTTTTTACTTTTTCTACTTTGTTGACAGCTTTCCCTTCTGTATCTCCTTCCACATATCTGTATGCATTTTCATCTTCTGCCTTCTAAGAATGGTTGTTTCCCAAGTCTCTGATCTCATCTCTTCTCTCAGTACTTTGTTGATTTTTTTGTTCCCTCAGAACTCTGCTATTACCCCTGTGTATACAACTCCCAAAAATTCATAGTTAGCCTTAATCTTACTTTGTTTCTCTAGCCCCATGTCCTCAACACCATCATACCCATTCTATCTAGCTATCTTTTTGACACCATAAAGTCAACATAGACAAAATTGAATTCATCACCTTCCCCTCTTAACCTGACCCTTTTCAGATATTGAATGAAGGAAGTTAGGACTTATGCTGGAGAGAGCCCTGGAATTAGAGTCAGGAAGACTAAAATACATTTCTATATATCTAGTCTATATAAATATATATAATATTAATACATATCTCTCTATCTATCTATGTTTTTTCTTCAATACCTGGCTCAGGTCCCATCTTGTTAATTCTCTCTTTTCTCTCTTTCTTTCTAATTCTCTCTCCCTCTGATCCTATCTCTCTCTCTCTCTTTCTTTCTCTCTCTCTCTTTCTCTCTCTCTCTCTCTCTTTGTCTCTCTCTCTCTATCTCTTTCTCTCCTCTTATCAGTTCAGCTCAAAGCATTTATTAAGCTTCCTTTACTGTGAGAAATTGTGGAAGGTGCTCAGAATTTCAAGACTAATTCAAAACAGCACCTAACCTCGAGGAGCTTATATTTTTCAGAGACCATCTCTTCCAGAGACCCTCCCTCCTTCTATCCCTTTCCCAACCAAAAGTATGTTGTTGTTGTTTTTTTATCGTTGAAACCTTATTCTCTCCTTTTAAAAATGTATAGTTATCTCTCTTTTTACTAATTGGGCCTTCTTCTCACTCTACCTTACTCATCATTATACATGAGAGACTTGAACATATCAGGCATCTTCACAAATGTTTGCTAATATATTACTGAATTGGATACTAAGCTATGATTCCAATGGGAGACACTTCAGGCTTGCAGGGGGATAATTTGGGAACAGGTGGAGCATTTTAATAATATTCACATATTCCTCCTATAGAGGAAGTCACCAAGCCTGCCTATGCTAGGGATTGGTCATACCCTCCATGATTTCCATTTTGTTCAAGGATTCTGAGCCAGAAAGTAGGCTGTAGTGTCTCTTGGGATTAAAGTTTCTTATTCTTTTTTTTTTTGGTGGAGGGAGGTAGTTATCATGGTTCTTTTTGGCAATCTATTGAAGTTTATGAATACTAATGTTTTTAATTGTGTAAGTTACTTAGCACAACATAACAAACATTAAAAAAAATAAGTTCATGGATCCTGGGTTAAGAGTTCAGAAAAACCTGGAAAGACTTACATGAACTGATGCTGAGTGAAGTGAGCAGAAATAAGAGAACATTGTACACAGTAACAGCAATATTGTGCAGATGATCGGTTTTGATAGAATTTGCTCTTCTCAGCAATACGATGATCAAAGACAATTGTACAAGATTCATAATGAAAATGCTATCTACATACAAAAAATAACTATAGTCTGAATGAAGATTGAAGTATTCTATTTTCACTTTTTTTCTTTCTCATGGTTTTTCCCTTTTGTTCCAATTTTTCTTTCACAATATTTGGAAATATGTTTAATATGATTGTCCCCTATTAAACATTGAGCCACAAGTGGTCAAGGTGCAGAACTCCAGAAATTGAATGAATGAGCCAACAATAAAAGAGATTTCTGCATTGTGAGGATGATTCAAGTAGGTGTCCCTTGAGTCCCTTCCAATTCATTGATTTAGTCACTCAAGTATTTGGGCAGCGCCTCAGAGTCCCCTTCAACTGGGCCCTCAGGATGGACACTACCCCTCTTATTACCTCCTCGAAATCATGCTGCTGACCCACGCAGCCAAGCCCTTGGACTCACACTGCCCTGTATTGTTTTCTGTGTGCTCCCAGCACTGGAGCTGGAGCAATTAGATTTAATAAGTGTTTTGGGTGATGACATACAGACAGACCTGGGTCCATACCTGGGCTTCCACCCCCCACCTGTGTGTGAGGCCAGCCTATACAAGTCTTGGGCCCCAGGGATGGGGGCTGGATCTATTCCTCCCATTGTCTCTGTCACTTCAGAACAGACCATGGGACATGGGTCCAGTAGCTCCATAAATGTTGGAGGACTGGAAACAAGCCAGAAAAACAGTTTGGGTTAACTGGAGCCAAGAGGAAACTGGGAAAGACCCTTGTTTATCTATTTTTCTTTCTCTCCTATCAGTGGAATGTGGCTGGGGAGGATTTTCCAAGTTGCTGATAATACTTGGAACTGGAGCAACTAAGACATAGAATGTCCAAGCTGAAGGAGACTTAAAAACACAGAACACTGAGTATCAGAGCTTCCCATGTTCTTGTGTAGCCATGTCCATTTGGGGTTTTCTTGGAAGAGATTCTGGAATGGTTTGCTCCCATGGGGGGACATTAGAACACAGAACATCAGAGCCAGAATGGGCCTTAGAATCTGGAATGTTAGTACTGGAGTAGAACCTTAGAACATAGAACAGCAGAGCTAGAAAGGGCTTTAACACATTAAATATAGGATGACAAAATAAAAAATTACTTGAGAATATATAACATAGAATTCCAGAACTGGAAGAGACATGAGAACGTAGAACATAGAGCATCAGAGATGGGCTGAACCTTTACACATAGAACACAGAACATCAGAGCCAAAATGGGCCTTAGAACCTAGAATGTTAGTACTAGAGTAGGACCTTAGAACATAGAACAGCAGAGTTAGAAAGGGCTTTAGCACATTAAACATGGGATGCTAGAGTCAAAAATTACTTGAGAATATATAGAATAGAATACCAGAACTGGAAGGACATGAGAACATAGAACACAGAGCATCAGAGATGGGTCGAACTTTTACAAATAGAACACAGAACATCAGAGCCAGAATGGGCCTTAGAATCTAGAATGTTAGTACTGGAATAGGAGCTTAGAACATAGAACAGCAGAGATGGAAAAGACTTTAACACATTAAACATAGGATGCCAAAATCAAAAATTACTTGAGAATATGTAATATAGAATTCCAGAATTGGAAGAGACATGAGAACATAGAACATAGAGCGTCAGAGATGGGCTGAATCTTTGCACATAGAACACAGGCTGTCAGAGCCAGAATGGGCTTTAGAACATACAATGTCAAGTCCTTGCTAGCTCTGATAGTCAAAGGAGATAATTTATGTTGAGTGCTTTGCAAGCCTTAGCATGCTATGTAAATATTAGCTGTTACTCTAATTATTTGTTGTTATTCTAAGAATGGGTGGTCTGATCTGTTTCAGGATATTTGCCATCTCCCGCCTCCTTGCCTGTTTACAATCAGTTGTTCCCTCTGCCTAAAACACCTTCCTTGCTCAAGTCTGACTCTTCCCTTCAATCAGCTAAAGTTTCATTTCAAAAAAAAAATGACATCCCTGATTCCCCAAGTTGTTGACACCCTCTGAAATCTCTTCATAATTATTTTAAATATTGTTATCTGAGTATTTGGGTCAGCTAAGAGGTGCAATGGATAGAACACTGAGGCCCTTGACACTAGCTGTGTAACTCAGCAAGTCACTTAACCCTGCATGCCTCAGTTTCCTCACCTGTAAAATGAGCTGGAGAAAGAAATGGCCAACCATTCAGTAAATCTCCCAGGAAAACCCCAAATGGGGTCAATCACTACTGAAAACAACTGAAGAAGAACAATTTATATATTTCTCATCCCTCCCTGCCTTGTTCTAGTAAATGTAAGCTCCAGAGTAAGGAATTTTTAAAAATTGTTTTATTTTATGTGTGTTGTTCCATGAGCATCTCCTGAGTGATCTTTTTTACGAGTTGTTCTCCATGTCTGGAATATTCTCCTTCATCTCTACCTACTTCTTAAAGTTCCTAGAAGCCTTCTCCAATTCCTCTTAATTCTAGTGTCATCCTGTTAATTATTTCCTATCTATCCTGAATCTGAATGGTTCATGTATATATTTTGTTTGTTCTGTCTTCTATCAGATGAACTCCTTGAGGATAGGGATTACCTTTCCGTCCTTTTGTATCCCCAGAGTTTAGTGAAGTTCCTGGTTTATACTGCGTCCTTAACAAATGTTGATTGATTGATTAATTGTAGCCAGAGAACTTGGCTTCCAGTCCCAAATCCAAGATTACATGATCCTTTGATCCGCTTACCAGCACACAGTGGGTACTTTGTAAAATGCTTGTCAAACTGAATTTTGATGGTAGGTTTCAGATGTAGGTTAGTGATATCACATTATTTATCTGGGCTTGAAGTCTGAAAATCTAGCTTTGATTTTCTATCTAGCTCTGACACCAGCTTATGACTGTAGGCGAGTTAATATGGCTCATAGGATAATAAATGGAGCCTTCAAGGGAGCTTAGAGACCATCTGGTGCAATCCCTTCATTTTCACAGCTGAGAAAACGGAGTTCTGAGAAGGGATCTGCTCAAGATCTCACAGAGAATAAGGAAGACCTGGTCTCTGGATTTGAGCCCAGGACATTTAACTCAAATCAGTTTCTTTCCATACATCTATTTTTTAAGCCTTGTTTTTTTCTTCTACAAAATGGGTACAACAAGACTCCCTTATAGGGTAGGTGTGAAGAAAATACTTTGCAAATATCTAGAGCAAAATAGAAATGTGAGCTATTACAATGGTGATTATTTCTGATATAACTGGAATCTCAGTGAAGGTGAAGATTAATAGCCACTGGGTAATATAAAGTCTACTGAACACACCCATGCTCCTTGAAGGAAAGACATTCCTTGAATGGGAAATAATTTTTATAAGTCTAAGATCAAAAGGATTGTATAAATGGGCATTACACACCAGTCCACCCCCTCAGAGGACTCAACTGAACTAGTAGATTTTCTTCTCTGATCCTAGAGCCTCTTAAGCCCCTGGGGCATCCAAGAAAGAAACTAATTATATTTTTCCATCTCCTTCCTATTCAGGAAATCTGAGACGTGGGCCAACTACCTAAAGCCTCAAAAGTGGTTGGAATAGACCTCAGAGAGAGAGAGAGGGCATGAGGATTCTAATTAGGCAAATGAAAATATGGCATTCAATTCTTAGAGGGCAAGACATTCTCCTTTTATTCTTCATGTCCACCATCATCCTATAACTCAAGGGGCCCTGACTTCAGGCTCAGAAAAAGGAAGTGATTTTCCCAGTCTTCTAGTTGTTTAATTACTTCCTCAAACATCATCTCCTTCTGTCTGAACTATTGCAAATGCTTTCTAACAGATCTTGTAGAATGTCTACTAGAACTAAAATGACCGCTCAGAGGTCATTTAGGATAACTGTATTTACCCAGCATTCTCCTCTATAGCATAGCATCCCTGACAAGTGGCTGAATAGCTTATGTCCATCTACTTGGAGACTTCCAGCGATGGAGAACTTGCTACTCTTATTCTAGTTCTGGATCATTTTTATTTCAAAAAGTTTTTCCTATCAAGGAGCTAAACCCTGCTTTCCTGCAATTTCTCACCATCATTCCTCCATCTGCCCTATATTGTCAGGCAGGAAAAAGCCTAATTCTCTGGAGTTCAAATGTTCTAAGAAGAACAGAGAATTAATAGTTCATTCCCCACTCAACCCTACCATCAACCAAGGAAACCATCCCCAAAAGTCTACTACAAACTCTTCCTTCTCTTGATTGCCCCCTGGTGGAGATATTGATGAGTTCTGAGATAGCCCAAGAGCTAGATCCAGATATTGAACTTAATCTACAATCAACATTTATGAAACTCCTGCTAAACACTAGGGAAAAGGGAAATCAACGAAAAAAAAAATCGTAGAACTTTAGAGTAGGAAAGGGGCTTCAGGAAGCCACCCACCTCATTTTATAGAGGGCAAAAGAAGCCCAGAGGAGGAAGACACAGTAGGATATAACCTCAGAGGGCACATCTGTACAGCCTCCAGTTGAAGACCTCCAAGGAAAGGAAACCCACTAACTTCAACCAGCTTTTGGATATATGTTAGAAATCTTTTCTGTCTTTCTAGGGCTAGTCAGTCAATCAATAAGTATTTATTTAACTTTATTTTTCTTTCTAGGATTTTTCCTTTATTTTCAATAGTACTTTATTCTTCTCAATTATATGTAAAGATAATTTTTAAATTCACTTTAAAAATCTTGAGTTCCAAATTTTTCTGTCTCCTCTTAGAATCCCTAGTATTCTTTCAAGCTTTACTTAAATACCACTTCCTAAAAGAGAGTTTTTCCAATCTATTCCCACCAAACTGCCAGTGCTGCTTCTCATTACCTTATATTAATTTTGTGGGCATGTGTATATACATATGTATATATTTATAAATATGCATATTTACATGTCCAAGTTATTTATGTTCATAACATCCTATTCTGACATCTCATCACATATGAATGTATATGTGGCAGCTAGGTGATGCAGTAGATAAAGCACTGATTCAAATCTTACTAACACTAACTGGCAGTATTAATCCTAGGCAAATCATGTCTGCCTCAGTTTCCCCAACTATAAAATAAAGAAATAATACCTACCTCCCAGGACGGTGAGAATCAAATGAGATATTTGTTAAGCCTAGTATCAGGTATAGAGAAAATGCTTTATAAATTTTGGATATTAGTGTGTTTGTGAGAAAGACAAAGTATGTGTGTGAGTTTGTATAGATGTGTGCATATAAACATTTTCTTTTTCATTATGAACTTAATTTAAAAGGGAAGATCTGGGGAATTCTTAATTTGTTGGAGCAGAAGTCCTAATATAAGGTAAAAATGTAGTTTTTCAGAACTGCATAATTTTACTAATAGTAATAAAAATGACAATAATTTATCAATATCAATTGATATTGATATCAAATAATATCAAACATTTATATGGTAATTGTTATGTGTAAAGTGCTTTATAATTTTTATCCCATTTTATCTTCACAACAACTCTGCGAGATAGGTCTATTATTATTCCCATTTTACAGATGAGAAAACTAGAATAAACAGAGGTGTTTTTTAAAAGTGACATAGGATCATATAGTGACAGCACTTAGATGCTGTTTGTGTCCCTTCTGAACTTGTTTTTGCTTCTTTTTATTTTTTTAATTCAATCTTTTCCTTCTTTGATTGTCATTCCCTTCTCAGAAATCCCATTGCAATAAATGAGTTAAGTCAAGCGAAAAAAATAAATAAATCATCACCAAGTTGAACACATCTGTGAATGTCTATCTCGTTCTGCACCTCTGATTGCTTCCTTTGCTGCCAAGAGACAGGAGGAGGTCTGTTTCACAGCAGTCTGCTGAAGTCGTGATCAGAATGCTGAAACCTTTCAAGGGCACTTTTGTTCCTGGGCTTGGTGCATTAATCGGTCTCCAGGTTCCATGGTTTTGCTGTCAGTTACCACAAGCCTTCTCAAGTTCCTATTGATTATTTCTCACAATGCAATGTTTTCTTATATATTGCCATCCTACCTTGCCAGGATGCTTACATCTTACACCTGCCTTCCCTTTCCCTTCCCCAATACATCTACATCCTCCATGTTGTCTGGGATCCAGGTGATCTAGGTCTCCTTGCAATTTCACAAACAAGACTCATTTCTGGGCATTTTCACTGGCTCTGGCCCCCTCCTTATCTCCACCTCCCAGATTTCCCTGACTTCCTTCATGTCTTGTTAAAAACTTATCCACTAAAAGACCTTCTTCCACTCCCTTCAGTGCCAGGACCCCACCTCTATCGATTATCTCCAATTTATCCTTTATCTTGTTTGTAGATAGTTGTTTTTATGCTCTCTCCCTATTAGACCACAAGCTGATGGAGAGTCGGAACTTCCTTTTGCCTTTCTTTGTATCCCCACTATTTAGTGTCTGGCACATGTACTTGTTATTGTTATTGTTTCATCACTTTTCAGTCCTGTCCAGGTGTTCATGATCCCATTTGAGATTTTTTTTTTTTTTTTTTTTTTTTGCAAAGAACCTTGAGTAGTTTGTCATTTCCTTCTCCAGTGAATTAGGACAAACAGCTTGGTCACAATTAGTAGGTGTCTGAGGTTGTATTTGAACTCAGGTCTTCTTGATTCCTCTATCCAGTGAGTCACATAGTTGTCTCCTGGTACACAGTAGGCGCTTAAGCAATACTTCTTGACTGATTAATTACATGTAATATAATTTGTTCTGCCATTCCCCAGCTAATGGGTATTCACTTTGTTTCTAGTGTTTTGCTATGACAAAAAGTATTGCTATAGTCTTCTCTGTCTTTTTCTTAAGATAAATTTTAATAGATATTAAAATTTCTGCATTTTCCAGTGTATCTTTTCCTGTTCCCTTTCTCTGAGAACCATCCCTTAACAAAGAATAAAAAAAGAGAAAACTACAGTTTAGGAAAACTAACATATCCAAAATGTTAACATTACATTATATTACATACATAAATACACATACGCAGTCCTCCACTTCTGCAAAAAAATAGAGGAAGCTGTCTTCTCATAGTCTTTTTTTTCAGGGACAAATTTGATCATTAAAATTTCATAGCATCATGATTAGTAGTATCTACTTAAAACCTTCAGCAAGCATCATATGTAATGGAGTCAAACTAGAACCATTCCCAATAAGATCAGGAGTGAAACAAGGCTGCCCACTGTCACCATTACTATTTAATATTGTATTAGAAATGTTAGCTTCAGAAATAAGAGAAGAAAAAGAGATAAAAGGAATCAGAGTAGGTAGTGAAGAAACCAAATTATCACTCTTTGCAGTTGACATGATGGTATACTTAGAGAACCCTAGAGACTCAACTAAAAAACTACTAGAAACAATTCACAACTTTAGCAAAGTGGCAGGATACAAAATAAATCCACATAAATCATCAGCATTTTTATATATTACCAATGAAGTTCAGCAGCAAGAGATACAAAAAGAAATTCCATTCAAAATAACTGTTGATAGTATAAAATATTTAGGAATTTATCTGCCAAGGGATAGTCAGGAACTATATGAACTAAATTACAAAATACTTTCCACACAAATCAAATCAGACCTAATCAATTGGAAAAACTTAAAATGCTCATGGGTAGGACAAGCGAATATAATAAAAATGACAATACTACCCAAACT
>JAJPUD010000503.1:111444-126416 GCA_023553655.1 Myrmecobius fasciatus
GAACCATTCCCAATCAGATCAGGAGTGAAACAAGGCTGCCCACTGTCACCATTACTATTTAATATTGTATTAGAAATGTTAGCTTTAGCAATAAGAGAAGAAAAAGAGATAAAAGGAATCAGAGTAGGTAGTGAAGAAACCAAATTATCACTCTTTGCAGATGACATGATGGTATACTTAGAGAACCCTAGAGACTCAACTAAAAAACTACTAGAAACAATTCACAACTTTAGCAAAGTGGCAGGATACAAAATAAATCCACATAAATCATCAGCATTTTTATATATTACCAATAAAGTTCAGCAGCAAGAGATACAAAAAGAAATTCCATTCAAAATAACTGTTGATAGTATAAAATATTTGGGAATTTATCTGCCAAGGGATAGTCAGGAACTATATGAACTAAATTACAAAACACTTTCCACACAAATCAAATCAGACCTAGTCAATTGGAAAAACTTAAAATGCTCATGGGTAGGACGAGCGAATATAATAAAAATGACAATACTACCCAAACTAATTTACTTATTTAGTGCCATACCAATCAAACTCCCAAGAAATTATCTTACAGATCTAGAAAAAATAGTAGCAAAGTTCATTTGGAAAAACAAAAGGTCAAGAATTTCAAGGGGATTAATGAAAAAAAAAGGCTGACGATGGTGGACTTGCTGTACCAGATCTAAAACTATATTATAAAGCAGCGGTCATCAAAACCATTTGGTACTGGCAAAGAAATAGAGCAGTCGATCAGTGGAATAGGATAGAATCACAAGACAAACTAGGCAATAACTATAGCAATTTGGTTTTTGATAAACCCAAAGACCCCAGCTTTTGGGATAAGTATTCACTATTTGACAAAAACTGCTGGGAAAACTGGAAACTAGTGTGGAAGAAATTAGGGCTTGACCCACATCTAACACCACATACCAAGATAAGATCTAAATGGGTTCATGATCTGGATATAAAGAGTGATACTATAAGTAAATTAGAGGAATGTAATATAGTTCACCTCTCAGACCTTTGGAGATGGAATAAATTTATGTCCAAAGAAGAACTGGAACTCTTAATTGAAAACCAGATAGATAACTTTGACTATATTAAGTTAAAAAGTTTTTGTACAAACAAAATCAATGCAGACAAGATTAGGAGGGAAGCAATAAATTGGGAAATCATCTTTACATTTAAGGGTTCTGATAAAGGTCTCATCTCTAAAATATATAGAGAATTGTCTCATATTTATAAAAATTCAAGCCATTCTCCAATCAATAAATGGTCAAAGGATATGAACAGACAATTTTCAGAGGATGAAATTAAAACTATTTATAGTCATATGAAAAGGTGCTCCAAATCACTATTGATCAGAGAAATGCAAATCAAGACAACCCTGAGATACCACTTCACACCTGTCAGATTGGCTAAAATGACAGGAAAAGTTAATGATGAATGTTGGAGGGGTTGTGGGAGGGCTGGGACACTGATGCATTGTTGGTGGAGCTGTGAACGGATACAGCCATTCTGGAGAACAATTTGGAGCTATGCTCAAAAAGTTATCAAACTGTGCATACCCTTTGACCCAGCAGCATTTCTATTGGGCTTATATCCCAAAGAAATCATAAAGGAAGGAAAAGGCCCCACATGTGCAAGAATGTTTGTGGCAGCCCTTTTTGTAGTGGCTAGAAACTGGAAATTGAATAGATGCCCTTCAATTGGAGAATGGCTGAATAAATTATGGTATATGAATATTATGGAATATTATTGTTCTGTAAGAAATGACCAGCAAGATGATTTCAGAGAGGCCTGGAGAGACTTACATGAACTGATGCTGAGTGAAATGAGCAGAACCAGGAGATCATTATACACGGCAACAACAGTACTATATGACAATTAATTCTGATGGACATGGCTCTCTTCAACAATGATATGTTTCAAACCACCTCCAATTGTTCACTGAAGAAAGCCATATACACCCAGAGAGAGGGATGCGAAATGTGGACCACAACATAACATTCTCATACTCCTTGATTGATGTTTGCTTACATTGTGTTTCCTTTATCTGATATATCGTTTGTGTAGATAAGATTTTTCTTGCACACCAATGATAAGTTTGGAAATATTTATACATATATTCGATTTGCCAATATTTTAACATAATTAACATGTAGTGGATATCCTGCCATCTAGGGAAGGGGTGGGGAAGTTGGGGGGAAAAATTTGTAACGGAAAGCTATGTAGGGGTTATTGTTGAAGAATTACCCACACATATGTTATGCAAATAAAAAAAAGAAAAAAAATAAAGAAACTGTTAAAAAAATTTCATAGCATCCAGTTTCTTTTTTTATCATTTTTTTGTTAATCTTTTTATTTTCGAAACATACACATGGATAATTTTTAGTGTTTTCCTTTGCAAAACCCTGTGTTCCAAATTGTTTTCTTACCTTCCTTTTCCTCCCCTAGATAGCAAGTAATCCAATATATATTAAATATGTGCAATTCTTATATACATATTTCCAAAATCACATAGCATCCAGTTTCAATCATATTATGGTGGTACTTTCCATTTATATGGTTGTAGTCATGGTAACTACACTGGATTCATTGGCAAAGATATTGAGAAAGATTGAAGGCAAAAAGAAAAGGGGATGGCAGATAATGAGATGGATGGATAATGTCATGGAAATGTTGAATATGAACTTGGACAGACTTTGGGAGACAATGGAGCACAGAAGAGCCTCATAGTATGATGGTCCATGAGTTCATGGTGGACCCAAGTTTCTCTGAATCCTCCATATTCATCACTTTTTTATGGTATTAAAATGTTCCATCCCATTCACATATCACTATTTGCTCGCCCCCCCCATTTCCCAATTGTTGGATACCTACTTTGTTTGCAGCATTTGCTGCAACAAAAAATATGACTAGAAATATTTTTTTATATATGCAGACTTTTATTCTTTGGGACATAGATCTTGAACTTGAACTTGTAATGGTATTTCTTTTTGGAGGGTATGATATACTTCTAAATTGCTTTCCAGAATGATTCATTGCTCCAGTTACTATGCCTGTCCTTGATAGCCTCTCCTATATTCTGAATATTCAATTTTGTGTCATGATATATGAAATGTAAGCTTCAATGTCAGGGACTGTTTCATTTCTGTCTGTGAGCTTGAGATTTTGGATTAGAATTATAGAACTATAGCATGGGGAAACTGAGATTCAGAGATGAAATGTTTCCACAATGACACAGCAGAACCGCAAGCCCAGTTTGGGGCTATTTTCACTCAATACACATTCCAACTGGGCTTCAGAGCTCTAAACAAGGTAACAAAGCAGCCCCTGTTCTATGGACAAAGTCCATTGCTGGTACCTAGCCAAGGTCCAGCAAGCTAAGTCATTGTTTTCCACAAATAACCTAGCAAGCCCTTGAGACAATTCAAGGGTTCAAAAGTGTTTTCTCTGAGTAAGACCTTGGCAGCTTCTTTATTTGGTTATTCAAGGAGTTATATTGGGCCAAGGAAAGTGGAATGAGGCAGGGACTGTGTTTGGAGCAATCTCATCATCTCTTTTTCATTATACAACCTGATAGTGTCTATAAGTAAGGGAATTGTTCTATTATTCCCCAGACCTTGAGTCTTGGAGTGCAGAGGAGAGGGGAGCTTGGTCCTTTGTCCATCCATTCCTTCCCAAGAAGAAGAAAGGAAGGCAGAGGAGGAAAGGAGGGAGGAAGGAATTAAAAAAAGGAGGAAGGAAAGAAAGGAAGAAAATAAGAAAGGAAGAAGGAAGGAAGGAAAGAAGGAAGGAGGGAAGGAAAGAAGAAAGGAGGGAAGGAAGGAAGGAAGAAAGGAAGGAAGGAAACAAGCAAGGAAGGAAGGAAAGAAGGAAGGAAAGAAGGAAGAAAATTTCCCTCTATTTTGTTTTAGTCAGACCTTATCTAGGATATTATTTCTAATCTTGGCACCATATTGTAGGAAGGACACTAACAAACTGAATCAGTTTGTCAAGTAGAAAAAGACTACTTGATCTTATCAGGTAACAATAGTCTTGCTACTATATCACCTAAGTTTCCCTGTGAGAGAGGGAAGAGGAGATAACTTCATGAAGTTCCCCCCAACTATTCTATTCCATTCAACAAGAAATAATCTTACAAAATCCTCCACTTCTGCACTGGTCTTCTACACCTGGAAGGTATTCCCTTCTCACCTGCCCTTCTTGGAATTCCTTCCTTGCTTTAAGATGCAGCTTTAGCAACATCTTCTCCAAGAAACCTTTCTTGATATTCCCAACTGCTAGTGCCTTCCTTCCCCAAACACCTTGTATCTTAACTATTTTGCATTTATTCTCTTTTCATTTATTCCATTGTTGTTTAGTTGCTTTAATCATATCCAACTCTTCATGAACAATTTAGAATTTTCTTGGCAGAATTACTCAAGGGCAAGTGGCTTGCCCAGTGTCTGAAAGTGTCTGAGGCAGGATTTGAATGGAGGAAGATGAGACATCTTGACTCCATTCACCTATCCATCTGTGCAACCTAGCTGTCCTTATTTACTTTGTATATCCTTAAATATGTGCTTATTGTCTTCCCCAATGAGTGAAAGCACTTGGAGAGTAGAGTTTTATGCTTTGTACTTGTACTTCCCTTGCCCCTTCTAGTGCCTGGTACATAATAGGTGATTTTAAAAAATCAACAACTTTGTTAATTAATTAATTGAAAAGCAAACCATTTTATTGTAAGGGATTTTTTGAAGAATAAAGACAATAACCAAACCCTACAGGCCCCATGGGGAAGAGAAGACAAAGCGAATTACCAGGGGATGTGCAATGTGATTAGACTACTGCAGTGGAGAAGGGGAGGCAGAAAGAGGTACCTAGTGGTACAGAAAAATGTAATCCAAGACTATTCACCAGTACTTCTACCAGAAAATAAAAGTTCAAACAAGATTAAATAACCCAACAAATAAAACACACAAACACGTCACAAAGGATGAGTTGACAGGTAGGGGTCTATAGAAGCAAAACACTGAATTTTATGGTTAGGGACCCAGGATGCAGTTCCAGCTCCCACACTGACTAGTTGTGAGTCTCTGGACAGTCATTTTATTCCTTTTAAGTCTCAATTTCCTACACCCCCCCTAAAACAGGATTTATGCACATTGTACTCCCTGCCCTCTCAAGGCTATTGTGAAGAAAGGACTAGAAAAATGTCAGTGATTATTAATAAACTTCAAGGTCTGGGAAAGGTCTAGCTTGTGACCTAAACTTCCCAGAGAACATGTTCCTAATGGATGAGTTCTTGGCAGAAATGATTCTCTGATTTCATCTTGAAGTTTCCCAGGAGTTCCCCAAGTATGAGAAGCCCCCATTTTCCCTATTTTTCAGATGGAAGAGCTGAAGGCTGGTGATTTTGTTCAATGCCACATAGTGTGTCAGTCTTTGTGAAAGTTGGGTGAGAACCTGGTACCCCTTTTAAAAAAGTTCTCTCAAGGAATCACTTCCAAAGTCCAGCCATGAAGAGATGTTGAATTATAGGAAGAGCTAGACTTACAACAATTTTCACCATATTTACTGAATATTACCATGTTTAACAATGGGATTTTTCTCAAAATCAGACAGGAAATTACAAAACCCAGACAGGAAAAAGATTCTATTCTTACTGAAAAAATGTGATCAGACTTGGGGGCAGGATGGGGGAAGGGGTAGTTTCAATCTCCCAGCCCAATAAATTGCAGTATAATCCTGAAGCAAGCCCAGAGGAGAATCGCTGTGAAACCTGATATTGGGATGTTGGTATGACTTGCTATTACCTCTCGGGAATACTGTAAATTATTGCAAAGATTAAAAGTACAGCACAAAGCAAAATAATTCTTTGCATCAATGAAGATCACTGTAGGGAACCCACAGTCAGTTGCACAGGATTCTTTAATATGTGTTTTTCCGTCTTGTCCTTCTATAATAAGAGAATAGGGAGAAAAAAAGATTTCAGTAATCATAGAAGGCATTTTTCTTACTCACTAGTCATGTATTTGCATCTAGAAATAGATTGGCCAGAACCTAAGCCATTGCAGACATACCACTTCCCTTCTTCCCTCAGATTGCAGCCACCATTTGAAATACAATCATTATTCATTTTGAGCCCAGCCCTACCCTAAATTGGGGGTTCCTTACTATACCATTTGGGTTGTTCTGAATTTCTCTTACTTCTATCTGTTAATTCTTACTTTAGCCCTTTGTGGACCAGGTTCAACCCAGCTTCTATCTCATTTGACCTTCCCAATAACCTTGGAAAGTAGGTACTGTTGATGGGATTCTGATTGTTGCCCCCAGCCCAATTCCTACTGTAACCAGCAGGTTCTGTAATCATACCACTCATTTAAACTTAACACAGAAATCAACCAAAGAGAAAGTCAGATTTGAGCTGCAGCCATCGTTAACATCAGACAAATTGGGGAAGAATAGGATGACTTCTAGAACTTTGTCATTCCCCCGAAGCAGGATTTCACTGCCCAAGGTCACTTCATGACCTTATTTTCAACAGATTAGTTTCAGAAAATTCCCACATTTCTTCTGGAACTGCTCCCACATGAGAACGTTCTGCCTGAGTTAGGGTAAAAAGCAAAAAACAAAATAAAAACAAAAAAACACGGCAACTCACCGAAGGTGATCAGATGGCAGAAGCCAGAAGTGCTGTTACACTGTTTGGTATCATCACATTTGAAGGTTCCAGAGCACTCATAGCATAAGATCAGTTTTTCTGTCCCAAGGGAAGACAATGCACAACTCAGTTAATTGCTGGTTTTATTTATTTTTCATTTATTTGTCCATCCACCCACAGACTCATTCATTCATTTAATATTTACATTAATTTAGTGTTCATGGTTCGGTGTCAGGAACATGTCCCACCACAGAAGATACTCTCTCTTTTTCTTCCTCCTTCATCTTCTTCCCTGATCTTGGAGTCCATCTGTGCTTCTTGGCTGCTCTCATGGTCCGGATGACCATTTCTTCTGGGGAGAATAATGGAGATCCCCTAGAGTTTACATCTGACCTACTGATGGGATCTCAGGATCCCTGGGCCTTGCCTTCTGAGCCTTTCTATTTGCCCTGTAATTGAAGTTTCTTTTACATGTAGTGTAATCCAGTAAAGAGTATCAAGTCAAGGATTAAGTGCCTATTGTATGCCATACAGTGAGCTAAAAGTTGATGCGAGTTCCTTAACAATAGGGACTGTGGTCGGGGAGCCAAGATGGCGGAGTGCAGACATCATTCTCTGTGAGCAAATCAGACCAGAACAAATTAAGCCTCCAAACTGTTTCAGGAGTGAGGGCTCCCTCAAACACTTGGAGTACAACGCACTTCTATCAAAAATTTACTCTGAAAGAACTCCGGAGCAGGCCAGTTTCAGACGGGCAGGGGATTAACCGCTTGCGGCACTCAGGTACCAGCGTGCAGCCGGAATGGGGGACCAGCACTGGGACTGAGTGTGGCGGATTCTAGGCACCCAGGAAATCCCTGGGAGATGCTTGGGCCACTTTGCTCTGCTTATGGGCAGGTGTACTGGGAGCCAAGGACCCTGCGTGGAATGACAAGGTCTCCACAGGTGTGCAAGGCACCATGAAGAAGCCCCCACAGAACTAAGCATTCAGGGATACATTTGGTTAATGATTATCTGCTTAATTTCTGTCCTAGGAGTTCTTAGCATAGCTGTATGTATATATCCATCCATCACAATGAGGTGAGCAGGAAGCCCTTCACCCCCAAAAAGCCCCTTTGTACTTTCTGCCCAAACATGAAAGGTTTCTTTACTAGTGAAGCATTAAACAAACTTAGAGACTGGGAAACTTGGGAAATTGATAGTTTTCCTCAAAAACTCCAAAAGAAATCTCCAGTTACTCCCTCTTGTTTGAAACAATTCCAGATCCAATCATCCTGACCTTTGTCTTCCCTATACAGAGCTTACATAAATAATATGATGAAAAGAACAGTAAACATCAGTGATAGATGGACACATTGGTAGCAAGTAAGTCATGGGGGAAAAAAGTAAGAGAAGTAGACCACTGCATGGTTTACTGACCCCTAAACAAAAACAAGCTATTGTATGAGTGATTAATAAATGGCTGAGGGAGATAAGTTCTTGAGAAAAAATGTTTCTATTCTAAAAAATCTTATGACCATGTTAAAAAATTAAAAAGCATTGTATAAATCTTGGAATAAGTAAATGTGATATCTTTAGAGAAGCTCATGTCCTGCCAGACATGATGTGATGACCACAAGGTACATTTACCTTTAGTTAAAGTTTCACTATTGTTATATTGTTTTATGAATTTACTCTGTACATTCTTTTTTTCTAAGAAGCATTGCACCTGGGGTCCTGGGAACTTCTGGGCCCCAAGAAAATTTTGTAATCCTAGCCAAATAAATGTCCTATCTCTAATGAACCCTAACTTTGTAAGACCATAAAAATCACAAGCTTTCTTGAATAATTTGAATACGCTTTTGCCAATAAATTGAACTTGATGACCACGCCATAGAGTGTGCTGTCTCTTGTTCCACTTTGCCGACTCCAAGCCTCCATTCAAGAACCTAGCTGCCCTTGGAGGCTGGCCTCTGAACAGGTGCTCTGGCAGATCTGCCTTTGGTAAAGAGTGGATGGAGAGCAGCTGAGAGCTCAGACCTAGCCCAACCAGTCCTGCACCAGAAGTCAGCTCCGCAAACTGCCCCAGGGCAAATTGAAATGGCGACCTGTCCCCTGCTTGAATCAGACCTCAAACTACAAAACATGAGTAAGAAATAGAAGAGAGCTTTCACCATAGACAGCTTTTACAGAGAGAAAGAAGGGCAGACCCCAGATCCTGAGGTTCTGAAAGCAATCCCAGAGGAAGCCACAAAGGTGGACATGAGCTGGTCCCCCTTTCAAAAGGCTTACCTGGAAGATTGCCTAAAGAATCTCAAAAGAGAGTTAGAAGAAGAATGGGGAAATAAATTGAGATCAGTGCAAGGATATAATGCCCTGCAACAGAGATATGAAAAACTGAAAAACAAAACTGGTGAAATGGAGAAAGACACCAACTCACTGAAAAACAAAATTGGCGAAATGGAAAAAGACACCAACTCACTGAAAAACAAAATTAGCGAAATGGAAAAAGATAACAATTCACTGAAAAACAAAATTGGTGAATTGGAAAGACAACAATTCACTGAAAAACAAAATTGGTGAATTTGAAAAAGAAACCAGCTCACTGAGAAACAATATTGGTGAAATGGAGAAAGACACCAACTCACTGGAAAACAAAATTGGTGGATTGGAAAAAGAAACCAGCTCACTGGAAAACAAAATTGGTGAAATGGAGAAAGACACCAACTCACTGAAAAACCAAATTGGTGAATTGGAAAAAGACAACAATTCACTGAAAAACAAAATTGGTGAATTGGAAAAAGACAACAATTCACTGAAAAACAAAATTGGTGAAATGGAAAAAGACACCAACTCACTGGAAAACAAAATTGGTGAAATGGAAAAAGATAACAATTCAGTGAAAAACAAAATTGGTGAGTTGGAAAAAGACAGCAATTCACTGAAAAACAAAATTGGCAAAATGGAAAAAAGAATGCAATGAACCAAAAAATTCAATTGGCCAGGTACAAAAGGAACTAAAAAAGGTAACTGAAGAAAATAATACTTTAAAAATTAAAATTGAACAAATAGAAGTGAATATCTCAATAAGACTTCAAGAATCAGTCAAACAAAAACAAAAAATTAAAAAATAGAAGAAAATATGAAATATCTCATAGGAAAAACAACTGACCTGGAAAATAGATCTAGGAGAGACAATCTAAGGATTATTGGACTCCCTGAAAGCCACGATGAAAAAATGAATCTAGATGCTATCTTTCAGGAAATCATGAAAGAAAACTGCCCTGATGTTTTAGAATCAGAAGGCAAAATCTCCCTCCATTGAAAGAATTCACCAATCACCTCCTGAAAGAGACCCCAAAATTAAAACCCCAAGGAATATCGTGGCTAAATTTCAGGACTATCACACCAAGGAAAAGATATTGCAAGCAGCTAGAAAGAAACAATTCAAATACTGAGGAACTGCAATTAGAATTACACAAGATCTATCAGCTTCTACATTAAAGGATCGAAGGGCCTGGAATCAGATATTCCGAAAGGCAAAGGAACTGGGATTACAGCCAAGAATAAGCTATCCAGCTAGAATGAGCATTATCGTTCAGGGAAGAAGATGGTCATTCAATGATATAGGTGAATTTCACCTATTTCTAATGAAAAGACCAGATCTGAACAATAGGGACTGTCTTGCTTTTTCTTTTGGCATAGTATGCTGCACATAGTGAGTATTTTATAAGTGCTTTTTCATTCATTTATGAAGTGCCTACTGTGTACAGGATCCCATTGCTTAGTGCTGAGAGATACAGTATTTGATTCAGGTACAATTCTTACCTTCAAGGAGCTTAATCTAATGAGTGGACACTGCACAAACATGTACAATTCCAGTGTATGGGACTGACTACATGCCAAGTGCATTGGAGAGGAATAAATAGATGCCATCTGACATCTGAGGGGAAGGCCATCACCAACATAGGATGTCAAGAATGGCTTCATGGGCAAACACTGAACTTCCTTCTGCCTCAGTTTCCTCAACTGTAGAATCAGGAGATTATAGGAGACAGGCCCATCCAGGTCTAAATTTCTGGTCAAAGTTGAAGTAAGAAGTTCTTTCCTATTCTCCTGGCTCTCCCTTGCTGCCATTTATTGACCTCACCTGGTTGCAAAGTAGGCAATGTGCCGAGGCTCTCCTGAAAACAGAGGGCGAGAAGCAGGACAACCAGCAGGGCCTTCATCTCTCCCAGTCTTTAGCCTGGAACAGAGGAGAGGGTTAGTTATTTCTAATGAGATCAGGGCAGGGCAATGGAACTTGAAGAACCTCAGGGGGGATTTCAAAGGGATTAAAGATGAAAAAAAAATAAACAGGTGCAGCTTTTGTTTACAAGAAGCACACAGTCCAATAGTGTAGGGCATGGGGGCAGGTTGGGCTGGGGATGTGACCCAAAGTCCTGGGAGAAATGAGGTAGGAGAAAGCCAGAGAGGAGCAGACCAAGGAAGGCTGCATGGAGGAGATGGGGCCTTCCCTTCCCTCTCTTTCCCCCCCACCTTTTCTTCTCCCCTCCCCCTCTCCATTCTTCCTTTTCTACTCTTCCTCACTCCTCCCCCACTCTTTCTTCTTCCTCCCCTTTCCATTCTCCCTTTCCTACTCCCTCTCCCACCCCTCCCCCATCCTTTCTTCTCCCCCTCCCCCCTTCATTCTCCCTTTCTTATTCCTTTCCTCACCCCCTCCCCCACCCTTCTTTCTCCCCCTCCCCCTCTCCATTCTCCCTTTCCTACTCCCTCTCCCACCCCTCCCCCGCCCTTTCTTCTCCCCCTCCCCCTCTCCATTCTCCCTTTCCCCTCCTCTCCTCCCTCCCCCCAGACCTCACCCAGGAGGGAGCAGCAGACAGTGTGTGCAGCGTTCAGGGCCTCCCTTCCTGGAGTGCCTGTGCTCCGCCTCCTCCACCAGCAGAGGGGCGGCTCCTTCTGGAAGCTTCTCTCCGCCCCTCCCCCCAGAGGCAGAGGCACTTGCTGTGTGACCCCGAGCAAGCCCTCTCCCTCTCTGGTCTCCTAAGTCCCCGGGGACCCAGAGTTAAGGGGGGGGAGGGGACCAGAGGGCTGGAAAGGGCCTCAGGGGTCAGCCCGCTCAGCCCCTGTGCTAAGTCAATGCCCATTGATTCCTTCACATGGCGCAGGGCTCGGGCCTTCTAGAATTTTCTCAATATTTAAACAGGTGAAAGGGCGCTTTAAACATGCTGGCTGGGGGGAGGAAGGAGGGCGCCATTCCGGGCCCTCCTGTTGTAAAGCACGGGAATCCCTCAGCGAAAGGGAGGCCCCAAAGATCGGGCGCCCGGGAGCCGCCCATTTTCCTCTTCTTTAGGGCGATAGCGAACGCCTTGGGGCTCACTAAGGAGGCTGCAATTTCATCAGCACAGGGAAATCAGTGCGGGAATTTCTAATATGCAGAAAAATCCTAGAAAGTTGCCCGAGCTGGTGTTAAAAACGAACGTGTCAGAAGGAGTAGATTTGAAGCAGTGCGCCTTGGATTCAAGTTCTGCTACTTCCTCTCCCCTGCTGCAGCTACTTGCACCTCATTCAGATGGGATGTGGATTAGATACTCGGAGATTCGGCAATTCTCCCTAACAGCACTCTCCCCATTGGAATGGATCTCCTCTATAGGCAATACACTGGTTGTCAGTGAATATGTTGTTGCTGTCACTGCTACTGTTCATCCTTCTGCCTCTAAGCGGACCGTGACATCAGGGCGTATTACTTGCTCGTGAATTGGGTTTGAGTGAGGGAGAGCTGTGCAAAGTCACCAACCTCACTTTCTCTTCCAGAACCCTCTGCGGGGAAGGGCTATAGCTCTGGATGCAGTGGAAGACCTTGGTCTTTTTAAACTAAGGCCTTTTCCAGGTCTCAGTTTGACTGAAACAACCTCCTTACAGTCATCAAGGTTGGGTAAGAACTGAAGCAGAGAATGATAGTCCATAAAAAAATCAAATGAAAAGCGAAGGCCCTCAGGGTTTCTGGCCAAAACAGAAATAATTGCTATTTACATATGGATGACCACTCGTTGGTGAAATTGTATTGGAAACTTGTGAGAATATTTGAACGGTACGCCCTTGGAACTCCTGACTATGAGATTCTATGATTCTGTGAAAGACATTAAATCAACCTTTATATGACAAAATAGAAGCTCCCTGAAAGTAGGATTTGTTGTTTGTTTGTTTTTACCTTTATATATTCAGGCCTATCATGATATATGACACATATTGTTGTTTAACAAAAGCAGAGTTGAAAAGTGGTGAAAAGTGCTGAATTTAGAGAACCAGAGACCAAATCCCAGATCTACTACTTAATATATAGAACACCTTGAGTTGTTGTGCCACAGTTCCATGCCTCAGTTTCCCTCAATTGTTCTGTCTCAGTTTCCCTTAATTGTTCTGCCTCAGTAGCAATCCCCCCTTCTGACCATTCAGAGATAATAGGGCTGCAGAGAAATGGCTGCTGACATTCCAAAGAGTCACAAAACCTCCAAATGGCCTATATCAAATACCTAGACATTCCCCTTATTTTTATGGTTTCAGACTCCGTGTCTCCTAGCTTATTTCCAAACTTATCAGAATTTATGATCCTTTCTCCACACCCCCAACCTGACAGAACTGAATTGATAATCCTTTCCTAGAACCCCAACACCCTCAGTGCCCTACCCCTGCCTCTGCCTGTTCTTTGTTCCCCTGAGTGCTGGGAGCCCTATAAGAATCCTTGGAGCAAACTCACTAATCCCTGGATACTTTGACATCCAGATGGCTGGCTAATGGCTGCCAGTCTAACTCTTCAGGACTGGATGCTTTGAGCCAAGAGTCCCATTCAGTCCCGCTCCATAGCTATGGATTCTAAACTCTCCATGAACATCAATAAAATGTTACCTAGTATCTAGTCTGTAATACTGCCTCAGTTTCTCCCTGAGCATTACAGAGAAAATCATTAACTGGGCCTTATCTATTAAAAACATGAGGTCGGCCTTTTAGGTTTGTTTTTCTGAAATAATCAGGTTCTTTAGAATTGAGTTAAAAGTGTTTTGGAGAATTCTATTGTTATTGTTCTTTTCTTCTTCTTTTCTTCATCATTATCTTGTTCATTTTCCTCTTCTCATCCTTTGTTTTCAAAGAAAACCAATGGCATCATGAGGTGATATCTTAACTTCTGCATGAATTGGATTTAAGTGAACCAGAGTTGTACATAGTCATCTAAAAAAAAGTAGGTCCTTTCTGATTGGGATTACATAGCATAATCCTAAAAATAAAGATAATAATTTATGTTCTTCTAGTATTCTCAGGTTTAACAAAAACTTTCCTTGTAACATCCCTAAGACAAAATAGGAAACTGAACCTTACAGAGATTTGAGTGCTTTTTCAATTGTCACGCAGTTTAGGAAGTGTTGGAATCAGGCTATGAAACAGAGGATATGGGATTTTTTTTGTTTAAGTCTCTCATTTTAAGGTAGTGATTTCTCATCTTTATGTAGTAGCAACCCAGTTAAATTATTATATTTTTCATAAAGCAATCTATAAAAGAGATATTCTTAGATTATATTTTATTCAAATAAAAGTCATAATTCATCACAATTTTCTAACACAGATCTTTAAACTAGAATAAAAGTAATGTAAGAGATAACATATAATTAATATCCCTAAAAGTGTTCATATTTATAACATATTAGACATAACACAACATATTAGACATACATCATAAAAGTAATTTTTACTCTAAAATTGAGACAAATTTAAAGATTATTAAATTCAAATGTAACTATTGAAACATTGTGATGAAATAATTCCTGTTAAAGTCACTTATTTTTTTAAAAGCTGTAAGATTTCTCTCTCTGTGTGTATGTATTTTAAAGAAACTGGCTTATTTGATTATGCTTACCAAAATAAATGACATTAAGAAATACCAAAATAAATGATATTAATATATACAACAGATACACATTCAGGTTAAGTGAAAACTAAACGTCAGGGAGCCCTTCTCCACAAACATTGTGTAACTTTTAAGTTCATATCCTTCACATTCAATTGGAGATCGATACAACTCATCAGTCTCACAACTGCCCACACCAACCAGCTATGATGGGCCAAGGCTACCTGGAGATGTAAAGCTCTATTCCAATTTGACCTTGGTTGGGCATGTCTTATTAAGCACTCCCTGTACCACTGTCAGTTGGAAATAATTTATTGTTAGTCTTGGTTTTGTTGACTTGGATTTAGACCTTGTTTTCATGGACAAAAATAGATGTGTTTATTTTATTTATGCCAGAGTTGAGCTTGGTAAACCAATAACATGGGTTATCCTTTTACACTGCACACT
>JAJPUD010000503.1:126426-172139 GCA_023553655.1 Myrmecobius fasciatus
GACTTTAGAGAGAGATTCCAAGTGATCCCATCTTTTCATTTTTATAGAAGGGAAATTAATTGCTTAATTATAGCTAGAATTTATGTTGCATTTTAAGGTTTGCATTGTATTTTTAAAATATTATCTGATCTAATCCTTACAATAACCCTGGAAGTTAGGTGTAATGTTATCTTATTTTACAATTGAAGAAACTAAGTTAAGCAGAAGTTAACGACTTGCCTGGGAGGATCATACAGCTAGAAAGTGTTTGTAGTTGGATCTGAACTCAGACCTTGCTGACTTCAAGTCCAGGACTCCCCTCATTGTACTACCTAATTACAGGTCATGAAGTAGTTAGTAGCAGGGACAAGATTAGAACTCAGGCCTTTTGATTTCAAATCAAATATTCTTTCAGTTATATACACTACCCAAGTAAGTATGGATGATGAAACAGACATAGATATTTCTCTGAATTCATCACTTCCTACATGAAGAACACTTATGATAGTCAGAGTAATACAAACTTTAGATAATATTTTACATGTATATAAGCTGTAAAACATTTGTATTTTTTATTTGATCCTTACAATGGCTCTGTGAGGTAGGCAGTGCAGAGGTTATTATCCCCATTTTACAGATGAAGATACTGAGGCTGAGGAAGACAAGTTGACAATGAAGAGTCAGGCAACTACAGCAGCAAGAATGGCCTCCAGGTCTTATAACTCCAAGTCCAAGTGCTCTGTCTGATACACAGCACTGCCAGATGGAGCACCTGTCCTCAAGGAGCTTACAGTCTAATATAGGATATGCTAGAGTAGCAGATAACAATTGGCAAAAATCAATAATCATTGGCATACTTAGCTCTTGGAAGAGCTAAGTGTACTAGTGTACTCTGAGGGAGCTTTCCTAATGTTTCTTTTTTTTTCTCAGAAGAAAGGTTAATGAGAATACTCAGGATCTATTCACATACATCATTCATCATCAATAATTCATGGTAAGTCTATAAGAAGATGCACAAAAAATGTTTGGTGAGTGCCCAGGAATAACTGAGGAAAAAAGAACTTTCTGGGAGGAGGTTTAAAATTTGGTTAGAAAGTATTGGTCTCCCTATGAAATCCCCCATACATACATAACTCTGAATTTATCCAAATACAAAATCTTTCAAATCTGTCTGGCTTTAAATTTTTTTGGTTGCATCTACAAAATCTATCTAAGCTCCAGTTTGGGACAGTGATAGGCCAGATAAAAGTCTGGAAGACAGGCTGAGATTTTACCTGCAGACACCCAGCTTGTTCCTTCCTCCCTTAATTGGATTAACAGATTTCTAACTTTGAGAGATTACTGGGGATGCTCTGCCATTCTCTTTCATTTGGGTGACAATTTAGGTTCCAGAGAGTGGAAAAAGAGGGAAAGAAACAGGACTATAGGGGACAACATGTAACTTAGAGGAAAGATTGGGGAGGGAGGTTCAGGGAAAAGGTGACACCTGAATTGGACTATGACAAGTGAAAGAAAAGGGTCTTCAACAGATGGAGACAGGGAGGGTGGGATGGACAAAAATACACAGAGATGGGGATGTTCAGACTAAGAACAAGAGGTGAAGGGTTGTCTGGTTTCTCTGGAACATGGATCAAGGGAAGGGAAGTAAAGTAAGATCTGGCAGGGCAGGTAGATGGGAACCAGCTGGTGGGTGAACCTTGAATGATATTGGGAAGTTATTTCTGTATAAAAGTCAGAGAAATTCATTAGGAGGAGGATGGGCAGAAAAGGGGTATGTGATTGCCAACAAATGAGCAGGGAAGTGAGGGCATCTCCATACTCCCATTCAGTCCTCTTTCTACTATACCCGTTGCCTCTCAAACATATCAATTATTATTTTAAAATTATTACAATTATCATAATATGATTATCATATTATGATTATATTTTTTGAGAGTTCCAAAAAGGGTAGGAGCACTTTGAATTGGGTAGACCAGGAAACTTCAGGTTGATGGCTAATAATGGATTGTAGATCAGGAAGTTCCAGGTTAATGGCTAAAAATGGATGGGTAGATCAGGAGACTTCAGGTTAGTGGCTAATAATGGGCCAAACAGATTTAAGATGAGTCGTGATCTCCCCATTCCTAGAAGATTCCAGACAGAAGTTGGAAGACTTCTTGTCAAGGATACTTTTGTCAAGGATGTGACTTGTTTCTTGGGTGTTCTATTTCAGCTTAATTTAGCAAACATGTATTAAATATCTACCATGCAAAAATCACGATGTGGGTACAGAGGTAAAGAACTGGAACCTGCTTGCCCTGAAGACAACCTCAGTTTACTAAGGAGGACATAAAAGGTACACAGAGGAACAGAATAGAACAAGGTGAAAGGAGAGAGGCAAAATGCTCCTGAAAAAGTCTGAGGAGAGTCATAATACTTTGAGCTGAGGGGGGCTTTATGGGGATGGGGTGGGATGCAGAGCCTGGGATGTTACAGCTAAAAGGGATCTAGTCCATTCTCTTCATTTTTACAGGACAGGAAACAGGTCCAGAAAACTGAAGTGATGTACTCGGGCTCACGTATCACACAATGTTGCTGTTACTATGTACGATGTTTTTCTTGTTCTGCTCATTTCCCTTTGCATCAGTTCATTCAAGTCTTTCTAAGAACCCAGGTTCACACAGATCCCAAGTAATAGAGCCAAGAGGATGTACCTCCAAATGGACTGTGAGTGACAAGGATTTCCCCTGGAGGACAAGCAAGAATGCCTGTGTAAATGCTGAATTTATAGAACCAGGAGAGGGTGAGAGGAGAGAGCATTAAGGGCAGGATGGTTTGAATATGACTCAAAGTAGAGTCAGGGAAATTATCAGGGATAGAACTAAGATGGAGGGGCATAACTTGGAAAAGAAAAAAGGAATAATTCTCCCCTAGAAACCAGAGGACCTCCGAGCTGCAAAATTATATAGGGAAAAAGAGGATTGATTCTAGAATTAGAGACCACTGCATACTACCTGAAAGTCACTGAAGCTCCAGGAGAAATCAGCTTCTTCATGTGTTTTTACAAGGAAAGAGTTGTAAAAGATCATTTTTTTTTCCTGTTTCTGCTCTATGATGATCCTGTGATCAGAGTGTACCTAGTTCAACCTGTCCCTGTACAAACATCCTTCCCTAAGAAGGGTGTGCCAGCCTTCCTTGATTGCCTTTAAAGGCAGCTTATTAAGACCTCCCCTCTCTAATTCATCTCAGCCAAACCTCTGGAAGATATATTATTGACCTCAATAGACAATGATGATGATATATGTATACATTTATATATATTGAGGGTAGCCTTATACATGATTACCAAGTTCCTTTCTAGGAATAAAAGGCAAAATGCAGAATCTTGATTTTTGGGATCAGAAGGAAAGAAGTAAGCTTACTATATATATGTATATATATATATATTTGTATATGTATATGTGTGTATATATATATATATATATATATATAAAACAATGCTTGATATATAGTAAGCACTCTCTCTATATATATATACGTATATATGTGGCACTATATATATACATTCATATATATATATATACACACACATATGTATATATATAGAGAGAGTACCTACTATATATCAAGCACTGTTAGGCACTTTACCAATATGATGTCATTTAGTCCTCACCACAACCCTGGGAAGTAAGTGCCATTATTATCCCCATTTTATCCCCATTTTACAGATGAAAAAACTGAGCCAGGTAGAATTGAAGTGACTCATCCAGATTCATAGCATTAGTATCCGAGGCAGGATTCCAACTCAGGTGCTCCTGACTTGAGACTTAGCACTTTATCCACTAGAACCATCTAGGTTCTGGTCCATGTTCTACTATTTATTATTTACTATTTAGCTTATTATTATTTACTAATTAGCAAGCCTTTTCTTTGTGAAGATTTCTCAGCTGTAAAAAAAAAAAAAAAAAAAGAGGGGATCTTTGACTCCAGAGGATGGACAATGAAACATGTTTTCTACCTCCCCATAAGGGGCAGCCGATCCCAGGGAGCCTCATAGCTGTAGCCAGAGGCTGGTGGTTGTGCCTGGAGTGTCACTGGGCAGTTTCAGTGGCCTCCCATTCCTGTAACTTCAGCCTCTTCTACTTTTCTTAGGAGAGGTAACTGGAGTAAAGTTTGCCTTCTCACCCTGGAGGGAGGAGTGGGAGAAATGCACTGGGACAGGAGCCATGGTTTCCCAATCTAGGGCTGAGTCAAGCAGCTAAAAAAAGCCCCAACATGTTCTGAACCCCTTCTTTCCCTGGCTGCTTTCCCCTGCCTTCCCTTTTGTAGAAAGAGCCTGGGATGGCATCTAGCAGACCAAAAACATTTAAAGCTTTGGGGTAGAGCCAGCTGTTGGGATTCTATTTATCACTCCCCTGAACCCCCTAATGAGCAAGAGCAATTCAGAGATTTTTCTCCTCCTTCCACTTCTAGCCTTCTTTAAGCTATTCCTGAAACCCCAAAGTAATTGGAAATTTGAGTAGTATCCTGGAAGGGGGCCAGAGACTGATTTCTTCCACAGCAAGGAGAATAAACAAAATCTGAAGTCAAAAATCTTGAGTTCAAATCTTACCTTTGTCACTTTCTGCCTGTATTAGACAAACAAGGATTTTTTTCTTTTTTTTAGAGCTCAGTGTCCTCCTCTGTAAAATGAGGCCAGGCTAAAATGGAATGGTCTGTGAGATTTCCTGCCACGCAAGGACTGGGGTTGAATGAGTAGGGGGTGTAACTTGCAAAAGAGAAGGGAAACTATAGCTTTCTTCAGATATGTGACAGATTCGACTTGGTCTGCTTGGTCCTGGAGAGCAAAATTAGGAACTAGGTCTAAAAATTGCGGAGAGGATGATTTGGACTCCATGTAAGGAAAAGCTTCTTGCCAATTAAAACTGTCTCAAAGTAGAATGGGATGCCCATAACTGGCATTCTTCAAGACAAGAGTCTGTCTGGGAGATAACAGAAGGGATTGCTACTCAAATGAAGGTTGCATGGGACGCTCTCTGGAGTCCCTTCTAAGTCTGGGATTTTGTGATTTCCTTCCAAATTAAAATTTTATCATAAGAATCATCTTCCACCCCTCTCCCCCAGATATCAGGAAGATGGCCGGGGCTATTCTATTGATATGAAAATCAGGGCCCAAACAGAGACATAGCGGTAGGGGATGGTAGGTGATAGAGGGAGGGCTGGAAGCATCCCAGTGCTCTGAGTGGAACCTAGTGACAAAGGGAGGATGGGAACACAATCCCCCTCTCTCACCTGGGAGCTGGGCTGAGCTATCAATGCAAAGAAGAGGAGGGAAGTAATGTATCCACCTGTTGATCTGAGCTCAGAGACCAAGAGCAAACAGGCCCCAGAAGATGCTGAGAAGCCCCGTGAGGACGAGGCTTGAGGAGCCCGGGTTCCACGAGGCAGCCCCATTACACAGGTCAGACTGGCAGCAGGACACCTTGGCATTTTGTTTGATTTGAATTTCCTCCATGCTATCTTTGGTGCAGCTGGGCGCACAGGATTTGTAGACCAGAGCTGGAGAATCTGAACATAACCAGAGTGGGAAGAGAGTCAATAAGCAAATGGATCCCTTGTTAGGTTACCTCATATCAAATCCATTTGTGCACAATTTTCCCCAATTTCATTTTAGCCTGCAGACTCCTTGAAGGTGGAGATTGCATTATTTTTTCATCTCTGAGCTCCCAGTCTAGAACATGGTAGGTATTTAATAAATGCTTTTGTTTTAAGCAACTGCTTTTCTTTTCCCCATCATGATGTAGCCACTTTAGGTCTACCCAATGGCCAACTTCAGGATCCTTGAGACACGTCACCCTTAGACTAGAATTCACATCCTCTCTCAGGCTCAACCCCTTCCCAGGCCTCCTCTCCCTGGCTGTCTGTCAGACCATGGAATAAATTCCCAACCCCCTCTGCTAACTGTTCAGGGTCTTCCAATCTGATGCAGCTAATTAGAGTCTCATTAGAGAAAATTTTAGAAGTCATCTAATTCAAATATTGCACAGACCATGAATCTTTCAAGTGAAGAAAATTTCAATCTGAATCCAGGCAGAAATTGGGGTCTTTGAGATTATCTGGTCCAAACTCCACATTTTATAGATAAAGAAACTGGGCCCAGAAATCTTAAATGACTTGTACAAGATCAAAGGGTCAGTAAACAGCAAGTCCAGATTCTGGAATTCTAAATCCAGAGCTCATCTCATTATCATCTGCAAGCCTCAGAATCCTAATCTGCAATATGGGACATGGCAAGCCTTAATTCACTTTAGATAATATTATAAACACTATAGCCTTAATTCACTTTAGATAATATTATTAGCACTATAATTAATAATACTCTTGATATCTTAGACAGAAATTTTTTCAAAGATCAAACTTATCCACTTCTCATTATCTGCTGTTCTTTCCCCTTCCTTTCTTCTGCTGCTTTGCCTCCTTGTTCATTAGTTCATTCAGCCTAATTTCTTATCCTGCCTCATATACCTAGGAATTGTGTGACTCTGGGCAAGACATTTAACTTTTTTGCCTCAGTTTCTTCTACTGTAAAAGGAGCATCATAATATCACCAATGTCCTGGGTCATTAAGATCTAATGAGATAATTGTAAAAGAATTTAGCACAGCATCTGGCACATAGTAGGTACTCTATAATGTTTATTCCCATCATTCCTATATCCAGTTTTTCTAAGGGGAAATCAAGGGGCTAACTTACAGGCCCGAATGGTCTTGCAATAGATGGCTAGTGCAGGACACTGCATTGGGTTCGAGCAGTCATTATCATTAGCTGTACAAACATGGCAATTCAGGGCTTGGGCTGAAAGAGGTCAGATAGAAATCAGAGAATTAGAGATGGTCAATCATCGGAAGTCACTCTGCCCAATATCCCTCACCCCTCCTCTCTTCTGACTGGATCCAGCCAGATTTGAGAATGGAAAAATGTTTCCTTCTTCTGAGGCTTCAAGGGGACTTTAGGACTCTGGCCACAGCTGTTCCCACCAGAGAAAGGGCTGTTGGACTGCTTTTTTTCCATCACAATCCCTAATATCCCCAACCAAATGGTAGCACCCATCTTGTGTTCTCCTTCATTCCCCTTCCCACACCATCAAGGACTTAGACCTGGTAATTTCCCCATAGTCTCAAAGATGAGACTTCAGAGGGATCTGGACCAATTCCCTCTGTAATATCCTTGACAAATAGTCCTCATCCTCCATGTGAACTCTAATGATGGGTAATTCTCCGTTTCCTGAAGCAGCTCATTTCCCTTGAAGACTTTTCTAATTGTAGAGAAGCTTTCTCTGATGTTGATCCAAAGGAAAATACCCTGAGCTCTTTTGGGGACGGGTCACCAAACTGAGGTAAGATGGAAGGGGCCAGAATCCAAACATATAACCTCCTTGCCCACTTCTGAACACCCCAAGCATCCCCATCTTGACTCCTAGAAGTCTATCTGTCCAGGGCAGCTAGGTGGTACAGTGGATAGAGCATTGGCCATGCAGTCAGGACCTGAATTTAAATAAGGTCTCAAACACTAACTGTGTGACTCTGAATAAGTCACTTAACCTGATTGCCTTGCAAAAAAAAGAAGTCCATTTATTCATCTTCCTTACCAGATTGCTTGGTCATGATGATGACTACAAGGAATATGACTAAGAAGGACCTCATCGTTGAAAGCGAAGGGGAATGTGAAGGTGATGTTAAGCTGGGGCAGGAAATGGTAGCCACGGACAAGATCCTCCAGCTTAGGGGATGCTGTAGGGAGCAAGAAGAAGGAGTTAATAGGAAACAGTTAACTTCATTACCAACCCTAAAGCATTCCCACTTCTGTTCATTCCCCCTTTTCCCCATGTCTATCAAAATCCTCTTCTAAGGCTCAAAGCCTACAGGTAAGCTTGCTTTGAACATGGCACTACCCAGCTGTCTGGTATAATTCATACCTGTCTTGATGGTGGGGTTCCCACCATTCCATGTCTTCATGGAATTGGTCAATGATCATGGTCCTTTTTCAATAGCTAATCAATCTTCACTTGAAGACACAGAATGGTGGGAAACCCATGATCTCCCAAGAAAGACCTTGTCACTTTGGGACAGCTCTAATCACTAGGAACATTTCCTAAAATTAAGTATAAGTCAATTTCTTCAAGTTCTATCCATCATCTCTCTTCGTTTTGCCCTCTGGGGCCAGGCTGAGCAAATCTTTTCTCTCTCCTATATGACATCCCTTCAGATATTTGCCAATAGTTTTTGTGCCCCATCCCCACTGATTTTTCTTTTCTTCAAGCTAAATATTCCCAATTCCTTCAACCAATCTTCATAAGTATGACCTTATGATCCTGGTAGTTTGAGTGGTCTCCAGATTATAGATGGCCTTTCTAAAATATGGCCCCCAGAACTAAATACAATAATTTCAAATGTGGCCTGGCCCAAGCACAGTACATGACTATTAATTCCCTAATCTTAGATTCCATTCCCCTCAATATTATTAAAAAAATGAATTTTTTAGGTGGGATGGGAAAGACATCACCTTATTGACTCATATTGGATTTTCAATCCACTAGACAAATAATTCTCTACCATTCTGCTTCCATCTCATACTTACAAAGCTGATTTTAAAACCTAAGTATAATGCTTTATATTTATGTCATGTCAGTATGTGATAATACTGATATGTAGTTTCTTTGGGAAAGCTAGGTTGCACAGTGGATAGAATTCCAGGTCTAGAGTCCTGAGTTCAAATCTGACCTCAAACACTGGTTATATATTCCTGGGAAAATCATTTAAATCTATTTGCCTCAGTTTCTTCATCTGTAAAATGTTCTGGAGTAAGAAATGGTAAACCACTCTAGTATCTTTGGGAAGAAAACCCCAAAAGGAGTCACCAAGAGTTGAACATGACTAAAATATGACTAAAATAACAAGATAGTCTTTTGGGGGACTATGCATATAGATCAAAATCTGTTCATAATTCAGTCCGTGTTTATAGTGGTTAAGTGACTTGCCTATGTTTACAAAGCTAATAAATGTCAGAAGCAGGATTTGAATCTGTGTGTCTGACTCAGTCCAACATGCTATCCCCTACTCCAAAACTGTCTCTCTAAGGGCTTATGTCTATCACCATCAGGTAATCACTTTGGGTTTGATCTAGTATTCTAGCCTTTATAGAATATTTTATACTCTCCTGATATCTATCATACAAGCAACCCCTCTCAACCTTGCACTATTTGCATATTTGGTAAGTATATTATCTATACCTTCATCAAAGTTATTGAAAATAAATAGCAAAAACCAAAAATAACTGATGCCTGAAGCATTCCAGTATAAGTTCCTTCCCAAGTTCATAGTGAATCATTATCCTTTGTATCTAGCCTTTCAACTGGTTTTGAATTCACTTAATTAAACTATTATCCCACATCTTTCCATCTCTTCCACAGTAACTTGATAGATTTGGTCAAATGCTTGTTGGAGCTCCAGACAAACTATGTCTAAAAAATTCCCCTGATCTACCAGTCAACCTGGAAAAAAAAAGATTAGGTTCATCTGAGATGTCTTGTGTTTGAAGTTGGCGTGGCTCTCTGTAATTATTTCTTCTTTTTTCAAACTATCCCTTTAATAATATGTTTTAGAACTTAGCCAGTGATCAAAGCCATGCTCACTTGCTAAGAGTTTACAGATTATAATTTTTATACTTATTGAAATTTGGGGGATTGGCACTTTCCCAGCACTGCTATACATCTCCTGTTAACAGGTATCTTTGGATGGTCACAGGCTCCTCAAATCCACTCACCAGTTCATTCATTTGGAATGTCATTCATGTGGGCCTAGTGATTCATAAAAAAGCTTTCTTACTATTTCCCAACTTATCTGGGATACTGACTTCCAACTGGTCATTTTTGTTCCGCCCTTTCCATTCCAGAAGTCATTCATCTTGGGAGAGATATCAGAGGCAAAATAAAAGTCAAATTGGTCTGCCTTTTTCCTATTGTTGTTTCTCATTGCCCCATCGTCCCTTCTCCCTTTCTCCTGACAGAAAATTTTTAAAAGTCTCCAAAATATCTTAGCTCTCTCTTTGCCAGCCATCATCACTGATATTAATACTATGATTTTATTAACCACCTTTGACTCCATACCATACATGTCTTTTAAATGTCTGAATTATTTAGTTAGTTCCTTGTACATCCAACAATAGTATCTGTAGGCCATGGATGCTTAACCTTTTTTTCGTCATGGACATCTGTGGCAGTCTGGTGAAGACTATGGATCCTAGAATCACCATTTTAAATGTATAAAATAAAATACTTAAGATGACAAAGGAAACATTGTATTAAAATACTTACAAAAATATATTTTAAAAAAAATAGAATCACATACCTTCTGAAATCTATCCAAGTTTAAAAATCTTATTTTAGACATTTCTCTTTTTTTTTTTCCTTCATCAAAATAATTATTCTCTTGCTGGACTGATTTCCCTTGTGTATTTTATTCAACCTTTGAAATTTGCTCTCCCAATATCCAGGGTACATGATGTTATTTTTCTAGTTTTCCTTCTTTCTCTTTCGGAAACTCCTTGATGGGAATTACTTGACACCTCCTCCCCAAACACATACACACACACACACACACACACACACACACACACAAAACCCTTTCATTTTCCATGATTTCCATTATGCCAACTCTTAGTTTTTCTTTTGAAGTAAAAATCAGATTCAGAATAATAGTTCCCCTCAAATTATAAGAAAATAGCTTTATCATTAAAAAAACAAAAAAGCTAAAAAAATACCTCTGTCTCTACTCTGGAAAGGGAATTCCAATTCATCAAGAGAGACTACTCTTAAACATAAGGAATAATAACTTAAGTGTTTAGCAGAGAAAAACTCTCCTATGGCCTCCATTCTTTGTCCAAATGTGCCTTTGTTTATTGGTACCTTGACTTGGAGTCCCGACTAAACTTCTTTCATGGGAATGGCAAAAAGTGCCTTAGGGGTAAATGATAGGGGATTTCAGCTGGGTGTGGTAAGATCTTGGATGGTTTTCTGTTCCATAAACACTGAAAATTTGTAAGGATTGCGTCACCCTCAAGACATCAAAAAAGCTAGCCTTCAAATACTGAAGAGAAGATGGGGAGAGGGGTACTGCATTGGGAGAGGGGAGGGGGGATTCAAAAGGAGAGTTTCTGAGAAGACTGGAGAAATACTGATTGGGAAAGGTCCTAGAGGGGGGCCAGAGGAGGATGAGGGGAGAAAGCCCTGTGGAAGAGGAATCCTTGGTGGGAGGGAAAGGAGTCTAGGAGGCAGAGATAAAATGGAGAAGAGTGAGGGGCTTTAGGGGAAAGGGTGACACGGGGGAAGGAGAGAGAGTTTGGGGGCCGGTGAAAATCTGGTCAGCAGAGACCTTTGGCAGCTTCCTTTGCCCCGGCCTGGACACCCTTTCCCTCCCAGTTTTCCCCCTCTCCCACCTCCATGCAGAAAAACCCACTGCCCGCCTCGCTTCCCCAACTGCCCGCGGACCCAGGAGCTCTATTTCCCCTCCCGAGCCTCCCCACTCACGTCCTGCTCTGTTGTTACAGGAGTTACTGCAGTCCCTAGGAAGGCTGCGATTCCCTTCCGGAGACTTGACTGCTCTGGACAGCGCCCAGGGTCTGGAGAGTTTTAGACTCCCCGGACTGGCCCCGGCACTTGTCCCAGCTCTTCCCCACACCCCCGGAGCTCTGGGCGGGGCCACAGAACCCAAATAACTGCTGGAGGGAGGGGAGCCTGTGGCTTTATGGGCTTCCAGCCCTGCTCCCCAGTGTCACCCGGACCTCTCAGTAGTAAAGCCCTAGAAATAGCATCGGAGCTGGGGGCAACGTCGGAGCTGGGAAGCCCCTTAGAGCACAGCGGGAAGAGAAGGGAATGGGCATTTATGGTGTCCGCCACGGGCCAGGCTCTGTGCTAAGTGCTTCTCCCAATATTACCACATCTGAAGTGCATGCTATTATTATCCTTGTATCTCTCCTCTCAAATAGCCCGTATCTTTTCTTTAAATCCCCCGTGCTGGAGGTGGAATCAAGAGCATCTGAGTTTGAATTTCAGAAAAAGCTCAGAAAGCTACTTGCTGTGTGCTCCTGGGAACGTCACTGAACCTCTCCCAGTTTCAGTTTTTCTTATCTAAAAAATGATAATAATGATAATGATAATGATAATAATAATACCTGCCTCTTAAGATTGTTATGAAAATCAAATGAGATAATGCATGCAAAGTACTTTGCAAATCTTGAAATTCTGTATAAATGCTAGCTGGTGTTTTTAGTATTTTACGGGAAGCTGAGATTCTTTTTTTTTTAAACTTTTTTTTTATTAAAAGCTTTTTATTTACAAAACATATGAGTGATTTTTCTACATTGACCTTTGCAAAAAACTTTTTTTTCCAAGCCTTTTCCCTCCTTCCCCCCACCCCTCACCCCTAGATGACAGGTAATCTAATACATGCTAAATATGATAAATTATATGACAAATCCAATATATGTATATATATCTATACAGTTATCTTACTGCACAAGAAAGATCAGATCTAGAAAGAGAGAAAAACAACCTAAGAAGGAAAAAAAATGCAAAGAAATTCACAGAAAGCGTTAAAATGCCATGTTGTGGTCCGCACTCAGTTCCCTCAGGCCTCTCTCTGGATGTATATGACTATCTTCATCGCTGAACAATAGGAACTGGTTTGAATCACATCATTGTTGAAGAGAACCATGTCCATCAGAATGGATCATTGTATAGTCTTGTTGCTATGTATAATGTTCTCCTGGTTCTGCTGATTTCACTCAGCATCAGTTCATGCAAGTCTCTTCAGGACTCTCTGAAATCCTCCTGTTGGTCGTTTCTTATAGAACAATAATATTCCATAACATTCATATACCATAATTTATTCAGCCATTCTCCAATTGATGGGCATCCTTTCAATTTCCAGTTTCTTGCCACTACAAAAGGGAAGCTGAGATTCTAAGGGTCAGTTGTCCAGGAGAGCATCCAGGCATGGGGAGGAGCAGCCAATGGCAAATAATAAATACCTCATGGTATTCTCCAATACTTGATTGTCCAACTCTTCATTTTCTTCACATTATATTATATATCTCTTCTCACATAATTATTCAAATTAAATAATACATTATTCTTCTTGTGGCTTGATTAATGAATTTGAGGACTCAGCTAAGCTTATAGGCATTGAAACCTAGCAAATAAATATCTGAAACACCCAAATGGAGCTACAATTTCATTTGTCTTGAAGTTCCCTCCAATGATTAATCAATCAATATTTATTTGTTGTACACCTAATATGTGCTTAATATTGTATGTACTAGGTACTTGACATATAAAGACAAAAATGAAACAGACCCTACCTTACTCAAGGAACCTTACATTCTTTTTTCCCCCTGAGGCAATTGGGGTTAAGTGACTTGCCCAGGGTCACACAGCTATGAAATGTTAAGTATTTGGGACCAGATTTGAACTCAGGTCCTCGTGACTTCAGAGCTGATGCTCTATCCACTGTCCCAAACAGCTTACATTCTTATGAGGGAGATAGCATGTAAATATATAATTTATATGCTACATATAGCATGCATATGCTATATATGTGTTATATGATAAATAGATGCATGTTTATATTAAACCATGTATATTAGCATAATATTTCATAAATGTATATATATGCAAATATAAATATATAATAATAGATGGTAATTTGGGAAGGGAAGACACTGGTGGTTGAGGGGCACTTAGAAAGATTTCCTGCAGAAGGTGGTACTTGACCTAACTTGAAGAAACAAGAGAATTTAAGAGGCAGAGGTGGGGAATTACTGTCTTTCAGACATGGGAGCCAACTAAGTCATGGAGCCTAGCAAGTCCAAGGGCCAGAGTACATGATGGAATGTTATTCATGAGCTCCAGTTTTGTTGAAGGGTAGTAACAAAGTCCAAGACTGTCTAAGGGAGAGTGAGAACAGGTTGTCAAAGGTTTTAAATGCCAAACAGGTGAGATCCTGGGGACTCAGTGGAATTTACCTGAGTAGGCGAGTCATGTAATTACAACCTACATTTTAGGAAAGTCATGGGAATGGCTGTAGGGAGGATTATTTGGAGAAGGAAGACACTTGTGGGGGATGAGCAAATAGAGACTTTTGTAATAGTCCTGCTGAGAGGTGCTGAGGGAAATAACTAAGGGTATGAGCAGTGAGAAGTGGACAGATGCAAGAGATGTCCCAGAGGTGGTAAAAACAAAATTGGACAACAGATTGGATGTGATGGGGGAGGATGAGTGAGGGGAAGAGTGACATCAGGATTGTGAACCTGGGTGACTAGAAGGCTAGTTGTGCTCTCTACAGAAAAAAAAAAAAAAAAAAAGATAAGTTCAGAAGAAGTGTAGGTGGAAAGATAATGAGGTCCATGTAATAACCCTTCTATTCTTACTCATTTTGTATGACTCATTCCATCCCATTGAATATAAAAGAGGGTGGGGGCTTTGTCCTTTTTCTCACTGGCCATTGCCCTGGACCCCAGAGCCAGCCCAGGAATGAGAGATCATGGGCAGACTGGGAAAGGGGAGTTTTTCTAATGAGATCTGCACAGCTGCTGAGATTGCTTGGGTCATGGTCAGATCCTAACAACCCAAGTAACTGATGCCTGGAAAAGGCGGGGAGCACTGGGGAGATAGCATAGCAAATAATAGATGAAGAAATTACGTTAGAGACAAGTCCATGATTGACAATAGCAAGGTGGATGAGACTTATCTTACCATCCTCCAACAGCCTAGTTGGTCATCCTCAGTTCCCTAAGTGTTTTTACACTTAACAGACCATTGCCTTAGTATATAATTGTATATATAATCATGGACTGCTATATATGTAAACCAAATGCATGATAAAGATATATCTGTGCAAATATATTTTTTCTTTCTTCCTCCCTCCCTTCTTTCCTTTTTCCTTTCCTCCCAATTTTCCTTTCTTTCTTCTCCTTTTGTTATTCCTTCCTCTCTCCCTCCCTCTGTCCACCTGTTCCCCTTTCCTTGCTCTCTCTTTCTCTTTCCATTCATTCTCTGTCCTTTATCTCTGTCTCTCTATATGTGTCTCTCTCCTTTACCTTCTCTTTTTCCCCTTCTCTCTTTCTCTCTTCCATCTTCTCTTTCATCTACCTATGTAGGTCTTTTTTTTTTATCAAATATGTTATTTGATATAACAAATTACCAATAAGGAAATTCCTTCTAATAATGCAGACTGGCACTTAGGGCAGTGAGAGATAGTGACTTGTTAGTGTTCACATAATCATAATGTATGAAAGAAGAGACTTGTATCAGGTCCTTCCAATGTTGGGGCTATTTTCTTTCTACTTTCTACTCTTTCTTCTATACCAAAACTCTCCAGCTGCTTTTTCTCCTTCCAATTTTCCTGACAGTGCTCTCCCTTGGTTTTCTTCCTACCTTCCTACATCTTTCTCCCTTCCTAATAGTGTTTCTCACTATTTAGTCTTGGTTCTTCATTCAGGTCATGTCCACTAACTGTGAGTGTCCCTCAGATTTCCATCCAAATCCTTCTAACTCTTCTCTCTCTGTGCTATTTCTCTTGGTGATCTCATAGATTAAATAGTAATCTGTGCCAATAATTCTCAGATATATTTATCCAGTTTTTATATTGTTAGTAAATGTCTGAGTCTGGATTTGAACTGAGATTTTTCTGACTCCAGAACTAGTACTCTATCCATACTATCACCAGGCTGCCATTAAAAACCACAGAAAACTGAACCTTCTTTAAAGCAGAGACCAATGGCTCTAAATTCTACATGGAGACATTCTAATTCTAAGTTGAAGATAAATACTTATTCTTCTCTAAAGAAGCCTGTAATAGAAGAATAGCTTTTGTACCTCATAAATCAGATGGACTGAAGGACATGGTATAAATGATTGAAAAACTATAGAAGGAACGATGAAGGCAAATCAACCAGCAACACAACTGGATTATGAAGACTCTTGATATTATGGAAGCAGAGATACTGACTACCGATGTGCCTATAAGGATGAGGAAAGGACTGGGAGTCCCAGGACTAAAGTTCAGCTATGAATGCCTCCTGGAAGCACAAACTGATGCCATGGAACAGATGTTCAGAAAGTTGTGCATTGGGCAATAGCCAACAGTAGCAAGTAAACAGGAGAATTTGCTAAAATGTCAAAATTTCCCACAGTGGGAAGTAATGAACTTTGATTCAAAATATCAGGATCTCTGGGAGTAGTTGATTGACATGGAAATTGCAGTGGTGAACAGCTGTGTCCTAATGAGGTCCTTGGAGCAGTATCAACATATTTGCAAAGGCTCTCTTTGTGCCAAAGATGGGCCATGTGACTGTGCTTAATCACAACAGAAGGCCTGGCTTGAAACTCAGTGACATGTTTTCCTTAGCACTTCAATAAAAGGGGGAAAGAGTCAGTAAGAAATGAATGCATTAGAAAAATAAAATACTATTAAAATAAAAAAGAATGATAAAAAAGTAAATTTATTTCTAATAAAACACTTTGGAGTGAAGAGATAATTAACATCATCAGATAGGTAGGAGAATCTGGGAATAGCATCATTATGAAAATTTAGGGAGTTATCAGGGAGATGAGGGTCATAGTGTCAAAAGCTGCAAAGTAGTGAAGAAAAGTAGGATATTAACTGATATTTGAAAGAATCCATAGAGACCAAAAAACAGAGATGAGACAGGAGTGAATTCCAAGTCTGGGAGACAACCAGTGTGTGGAATGATAAGAAAATTTCTACCTTAACTTTCTTATCACCATTTGCTTAAACTGAAGATTTATTATATAGTTATCTAAAGTCAATAAAATCAAGCTTGAGATAACTACAGCTCTGGAATTTAACAGATTGGTTTCCTATTTTACCTGATATAATTCTTCCTCCCCTTGTCTCTCCCCCCCTATGATATGTAAATCATGGTTTTCCCTTATTTGTTCTTTGAAATTTCTTTTCACTCATCTTGCTTTATATAGTGTAGCTTAAATCAATAGCACAGAGCTCACTGTATGTTCAAAGGAAAATCTTTTTCTACCCTATCTCATATGATTGGCAGCAGTACCTAATCAAGAGATCCTCAGACAGTGTCTGTCATAGTTGAAGAATAAAGATCAAAAAAGGGAAAAGACTTTCCTTGTGTAGCATTCATATGAACTGACCCAATAATATGTAAAAGGGAAGGGAACCAGCACTTATATAGCATCTACTATTTACTAGGCACTTTGCCAAGAACTTTTGCAAATATTAACTCATTCAATCCTCACAACACCCTGGGTATATACTATTACCATCTAACTAATTAATGCACCACCAGCTGCCTCTGGTATAAACAAAAGAAAAAATGAATCATGCACTTCTACAGTCCCTCACCTTTTCAAATAAAGGAGGGAGATATCTATCATCTCTTTTTAGAGACAAACTGTTCACTCTAATTATACTGCATTCAATTTCAGTTTAGTTATTGTCATTTTCCCCTATATATGATATTGTGTTCATTGTATATATAATTTTCTCTTGGAAATAGAGGGGTTTATGACTGCAGTTTAAGATCAAAAACTAAAGAAGGGTTATCTTAAGAGTCCAGACTTAGTAATCAAGGTAGATTATGCAAGGAAATGGTAGAAACTTTGCAATACATCACTGTAAAAATTAGCACCTACCAAATGTCTTGTGGGAGGTAGCTGGATGCCTAGAATTATACATCAGAAGCTCTCTGTCTTTCATAAATTGACAAATGATCATATCCATCAACTCAACCTGTTCAGATTTCCCTTTGAATTCTCTTCACTCTGCTTCCCAATTATTGTTGAGGGCAGCACCATCCTCCCCTGCCCTCAGGCTTACAGCTTGGAAATCTTCTCTCTTATATCCTATCTATTTTATATTTTATACTATCTCTTAGACCTCATATTCAAGTTGTTGTCAAGGCTGGCCTATTTCACCTTTGCAAGATTTCTCAAATATCTATCTCCTTTTCTTCACCGACACTGCCACCAGTCTGGTCATCATCTTATGTCTGTGTTATTGAAATAGCCTGCTGGTGGGTCTTTTCAGCCTCTAGTCTCTCCCCATCTCAATCCAATCTCCATTCAGCCACTAAAAGGATTTTCTTAAAAAACAGATCTGAGCATGTCACTCTCAGCCTCTTCCCTGCTCAACAAACTCCAGTGACTCTCTCCAGAATTAAATACAAAATGATCTGTTTGGTATTCAAAGCCCTACTTAATCTAACTCCTTCTTACCTTTTTAGTCTTCTTACACTTTCTTCCCACCACATAATGTTTGATCTAATAACACTGGCCCCCAAGCTGTTCCATAAACTAGATACTCCATCTCTCAGCTGCAGAGTTCTCTGACTGTCTCAAATGCCCAAAACACTCTTCTTCCTTTGACTTCCCTGACTTTTTTTTTAAAGATCTAACTAAAATCTCATTATCTATATGAAGGCTTTTCCAATCCCTCAATTCCAGTGTCTTTTCCCTCTTAATTATTTTTTAAAAATTTATCCTGCTTATTACTTTTTTGTACACATTTATTTGCTTTTTGTTTCCCCCATTAGAGTGTGAGATCTTTGAGGGCAGGGACTAATTTTTACCTCTTTTTGTCTCCAGAAATTAGTGCAGTGCACATAGTAGGCACTTAATAAATATTGACTGACTAATTCCCATGATGCAAATACTGGTCTCAAAGTATCCTGGAAAACTCAACCAACAATTGCTGGTGAATGGAAGTAGTTAATGGTTTCAGGATGCTACAATAGCACCAACTCTTAGTGCCCAACCGAGAACTACACCTAAAGAAACCTTCACAAGGATTCCTCAAGAGGAAAAGAAACCAATTTCTAGGAAGCAGAACCTATGATTTACCTTTGGTCACACTTGTTCTCTAAGTTTGAGATGATTCTCTTTTTGTGTGCAAGGGGATAGAAAGAAACTTTATTCTCAGGTTTTTTTTGTTTTTTTTTTTTTTTGAGAGGGGAGGGGGAATGTTTCTATAACAACTATTTTTGGTATTTATGATTAGTGAATACCTTTAAAAAAAACCTAAGCAATTCTGGGTGATAATCAAAGAGGAACACAATCAGCTGGGACTCATAATAAACAATATTAGAAACTGCAACAGGTTTTTCCATTAAACCTTGTAGAATCTACTTTCTGGGGACCTGGCTCGTCAGTGCAAATGGAAGTCAGGAAAGTATCCTTACAGTGGGTGCTACATGAATGTATTTTCCCTATATCTTTTTTGGTATACATTGACTCCACCAACAGAATAAATCCCTTTAGGGAAGGAACCATTTAATATTTTTTTTTCTTTTATATGTTTAGTGCCAAACAGAACTCATCTCATATAGTAGACTCAATATGTTCTTGTTGATTGATTGTTTATTGGAGGAAATTTCCAAATTGATGACATCACAACTACATTTGAGTATTTGATTAAGATGTTTGGCTTCAAAGTCCCTGAATTTGGTCACATCCCTAAATTCATGAAACAAGTTACAAAAAGGATAAAAAATACATTTAAAAAAAGATATGAGAAGAAACAAGAAATATACTGCAAAAACATTTTTAGAGTTCTAGAGTCAAATATTAGAAAAAATGAAAATACTTCACCATGCAGTAATTATTTGACAAATCTTTAAAAAGAAACAAAGAAAAAATCTTCCAAAAACTCCATTACCCAAATTTTACAAGTGCAAACATTTTTCCATGAAGAACTTTGTTGCCTATTTCTTATCTAGTTCTTTAAAAGAGTTGTTAAAGATTTTTTCCTTTTACAAAAATCAAGTAACTTAAATATGCTAACTTTTTCTTTTGTTTTGCTTAGGCAATTGGGGTTAAGTGATTTGCCCAGGGTCACACAACTAGGGAATGTTAAGTGTCTGAATCCAGATTTGAACTCAGGTCCTCCTGACTTTAGGGCTGGTGCTCTATCCACTGCATCACCTACCTGCCCCTATGTTAACTTTTTCTAAGATGTCAAGTGGCTGTCAGTAGCATGATGGCTAGGGAAAAAAGGCCCAAATAAACTTCAATTTGACCCTTCAAGGAGCAGTTGGTATTTTTTAAAATAAGTTTTAATTGTTTAATTAAAAAAAATTTAAGTTAAAAAAGTATGCCAAAATTCCTTCATTTAATTTGTTATGAGTCATGTAAAGAAACTACATGTGTGAGGTATACATCCCACTTCTGTAAAAACATTACAAACCAATCTTCTCTGAGTTTGCATTTAAGATGCAAAGAATTAAAAAGAAAGAGGAGGAAAGAATTCCAGTTAAGCTAACTTAACACACCAATCAAATTGTACAGAATCCCACTTCTACAGTCCCCCACCTCTTCAAATAAAGGAGGGAGATATCTATCATCTCTTTTTAGAGACAAACTGTTCACTCTAATTATACTGCATTCAATTTCAGTTTAGTTATTGTCATTTTTTCCCTACATATGCTATTGCGTTCATTGTATATATAATTTTCTTGACTATTTCCATCAGTTAACATAATGGCTTGTAATGTTTTCATCAAAGTGGGATATATATCCCACACATCTAGTTTCTTTACATGACTCATTTTATAACAAGCTAAAAGGATAAAGTTTACTTTGGCAAAAAAAAAAAAGCAATATGATTTTTTTAACTGATCCAAATAAAATACCCTGAGGATATACAGAGAGGTTGAATTGAACCTGAGATATATAGTTCCTGTTTTCAGCACTGGTTGATGGTAGTCTGATGAGAACATTTTGGAAGTATTCAGCCCTAATCTCCAGGATCATGCTCTTCTCACTACTGAATAACTGAGATTCATCACAGGTCTTTGATCAATAAATAGCCTTCAGAGCATCATAAAAGTGCTTTGGATTATTATTAGTAGTATAAAATGAAATTTCATCCATCTTCTTATTGAGTCAAGAATTCTATATCTCTTTAACTTCACTTGCACTTTACTTTGCTGCCCTCTTAGAGACAGATGAACTATCATGCTGTGTAAATGCTATGGAATTCTCATTTTTGTTTTCCCCATCATTTTTGACAAACCAATCCGGATGATTACAAGTGTTCTGGCCCAGATGAGTAAATGCAATGTTGTACATCAAATCTCTGAAAGCTGCCCACTCCTTTTCTGCTCCATGATTACCAACTGTGTTGGCTCAGTTTTCCCTCCAAGTCAGTGGTAGACTGTTCCTACTTAAAGAAGTATTCCAATTTGTTAACATTAAGTCTTCTGGTGGTCATCTTGTCTTGGAGAGGATAAGTCTATGATCAGTCCAGCATTCTGCATCACACATATGCATTTGTTAATCTCACATCCTGTTTGTCTCTTGTCCTTACAATGACAGAGTCTATTAAGTGTTAATGTTTGCTGTAAATGTGCATTCACAAAACTTTAGTGTATTTAGGTAATGCTGGTGAGAAAGTCATGAGATGGACAAGTCTTCAGTAGTAAGTGACCATTGCTGTTGCTATTTTCAATTCCATTCCTCCCAAGGATTCCCTGACATGACTTGTATTAAAGTCACCCAGAATTATAAACCTATTCTCTTTTCAATACATTGATGATGAGGTTCTCCAGATCCTCATAATTTTTTTCCTTGACCTATCAGGGTTCACCCCGGTGGCAGTGTATACACTGATTTTAGTGGTAGGGCATTTTCCTGCAAATGGCAATCACATTGTCAGGACTCTGTCATTCATTCCTTTGAGGAGGCATGCAAATTATATATATGCTAGCTTCAAGGTGCTCTCCTTCACTGGACCACTCCAGAAAGCATCAAACAGTTTTGACTTCAATAAACTGACCTTCATTTGCCAGCCTTCTTTCACTCAGGGCTCCTATTTGAATGTGACACCTGCTGAATTCCCTCTCAATAAGAACTGTTTGTTTTTCAGATGTCTTGGGTTTCATGTTTCCCATTCTCTGTACTGATGACGAGTAGAATCATCCTTGCAAAAGCTTTTGAACATTTTTTTATTTTGTCTGCAGGATGGGATCCCTGCCCGCTGTTGCAAGCTAGCTAAGGTTGGGTGAAGTGGATGATTTCTAGGGCATTTTCTCTTACACCAGGAGGTGAGCAGTACAGCCCTTAACAAAGGTTGTTCAGACCCACAGGAGGCTGCCAGGTCCCCTACTGCTTCCGTCCAGTGAGATGACCCTATGTCTTGGGCCACCTATGTGCAGATTTATGATTATAGTTCCCACTGTATCCATATTTGCTACTTCATCACTTACCTGTCACCACAAGATGTGGAACTAGCTAAAACTAGTAAAATGTGCGGGGATGTCTTTTGATTTGTGCATAAATTGGATTTAAGCGAGGCAGAGTTGTGTGAAGCCATTGATCTAATTTTCTCTTCCAGGGTTACTGAAGCCCAATGACAAGACAAAGTCAAGGTTCCAGCTGGAGATGAAGTGGATGAACTTGGCATCTTTAATGTCTGACCCAAATTAAAGAGCTCCACAATACCTGCTTCAGCCATCTTCATGGCCATTGAAACAAATTGTTCTCATCCGCCCGTTCCACCTGGAGTGGATTTCACAGGATTTGGGTAGACACCTCCCTAATTACCAAAGGGTTTGAGACCCTTTGGTTCCCTTCAATCTGGTTTGGCACACTGTTGAAGGTTCACTGGAATGTGGCCACTGTGCATATTACAGCTTCGTGTGAGAGTTAGCTTAATCCCAAAGAGAAAGAAGAGAGACAGAAAGGAGAGAGACAGACAGACAGACAGAGACAGAGGCACAGAGAGAGACAGACAGAGAGAGAGGGAGAATGAAACAGAGACATAAAGACAGAGAGAGGCAGAGAGATAGACACAGAGACAGAGAGACAGAGATAGAGATAGAGTAAGATAGAGACAGAGACAGAGATAGAGTGAGACAAAGAAAGATAGAGACAGAAATAGAATGAAACAAAGAGAGATAGAGACAGAAATATAGTGAGACAGAGAGAGGCAGGGAGATAGACAGAGACAGAGAGACAGAGAGAAACACAGAGAAAGACAAAGAGACAGAGAGATAGAGAGACCAAGGGATAGAAGGCAGACCAACTCCGCATCAAACCCTGCTAAGCCACTGCCCAACTGAGTCCCAGAGAGCCTTCCCAGCCCATCCCAGGCCTGCTCCCTCTCTCTTCCCTCCCACACCCAATAAATGAAGATATCACTTTGTTGTCTTCTTTTCAGTCATTTATTATTATTGAGTAGAAAACAAATCCAAGCTAACAGAAAGAATACAAAAGCTGGTGGGATTGAAATGATTTCCCCATCTCTGTCCTCTTGCTCATCCCAATATTTCTTAGAGAATATAGGATTTTAGGGAACTATAGAGATTATTTGAATCCACTCCTTTCATTATATAGATGAACAAATGGGCTCATTGAAGCAGTTTACCCAGGATCATATAACCAGTAAATAACTAAATCAGGATTCAAACCCAGTTCTCCAGGTTCCAAATCTATTTCTCTTTCCACTGCATGTAGTGTTCTCTCCTCTCCATTCTTTCTCCCCACTCCCGGATGAAAAATGAGGGTCTTCTGAGCACTGATTCTGATTAATGGGGCCAGAATCTCTGAGTCCCTGGATGAATCTGGCAGGAGTACCTAGTGGAGGTGACTTTCTGGATAGCCAATTGAGATGTTTATTTTCTGAGAGAATTGAGGAACAGAACTGAGCATCCTGCTCCCAGGGGAGCAGAATGAGCACCCCCTTTCTTGTGCCCCTTATCCTAGGAGTCTGAGAGGAGTTTGGAGAGGAAGTAAATGGGTTGGGGAAGGACATGGAGCTGGGCTGGAAAGAAGGGGTGGGTTGTGGCCTGGCTAAGGGTCTCAAAGGTTACAGGCTGAGAGCAGAGACCAGGGTCAGGATAATGCTGAGGGCCAGGACAGCATGGCTGAGGAGCGTGTGGACAGGAGCTGAGTTCTCAATGCCAGCATTGCACAGGTCTGTGGTACAGCACCGGACCTGAGGCTGGGTCTGCCCTGCATCGCTATTCTGTGGAGAGCAGTAGTCAGCACATTCCTTCTTCACCAGGTTCCCTGACAATTGCTGGTCTGGGGGAGAAGGTAGAGAAGGGCTGGTCACACAGATATTATCCACACATCCCTTATGGAGTCTTCCCACTGATTCCTTAATTTCCAAATCAAGGGGAAACAGTTCCCCTCCAATCCCAGATCTCAACCTCTCTCTGATGTTTTTCTACAATCTCTGGCTACCATGGACAGTGCTTTCAAAGGAGCCTACATTTTAGAAATCATCATTATCTTCCCCACCATCCCACTGACCATCATTACCATCCTCATCATTATAATCAAGACCATCACCATCACCACTTTTGCTAAAACCATCTTCATATCATCACCATCTCTGTCACTAATAGCCAACTACTCCCAATAGTTTTGGCTGAGACTAGGATTGCCACCCCACTATCCTCCATTCACTGGGTAAGGTTTCCTCTGTTTTAGGTCTATTTCCTACAAGAATCTTCACGGAGCTCCTATCTCTGACCCAGATTGAGGGATGAAGGGGATGGGGAGTATAGAAGGAAACATCTCATCGCCTTTTCTTAGATACTCACAGATAAGAGTTGTTTTGCAGTACTGAGAAGAACTGGAGCAAGAGGTTATTTTCTTGCAATTGTCCGAACTTTCACAGACATGACACTGGAGGGCTTGAGCTGTGGGTAGAAGGACATATCACATGGACTGGGGCTCAGTGGATTCATATAAAGGTCTTGTTTTGTGAGGTATTAGGATACTTTTTGGGTTCAATCCTCAGCATTCCGATCTACCACTTCTTTCCTATCTCCTTTCTTTGGAGTGAGGGGGGGAGGGTGGGAAGATGGGATTGAAGAAACCAAAGCTTCTCTGCCTGGTTCCAATAATCCCATATTTCCCACCTTAAAGAGAAAGCAGAGGCAGACACAGAGTACAACTGTGTGTGGCTCCAAAAACACATTTGAGCAAGAGGTCTCTCTCTAGCTTCTCCTCTTGCCCATTGCTCATTCTTGGTCCCTCAGTGGCTTTTCCCTAGATTCTCAGAATCACAAAGATATAAGGGACTCCAGAGGTCTTCTAGTTCAACCCATACTTGAGCAAGAGTACCTCTATAGCATCCCTAGCAAGTGGTTCTCCAAACCTCATTCTCAAGAATGAGCCTTCTCTTTCTGATTTTCCAATCAGTCAAATAATCAGTTAATAAGCACCTACTATGTGTTAGGGATACAAAGATAATTGTGAAACATTCTCTGCTCTCAAAGGTGCTTCAAGTCATGCTTTATGAAAAGCAATGAAGGTACTGAGGATGTTGAGTCTAGAGAGAGAGAAAAAGATTTAGTAGAGTTAAATGGGTGATGATAGTTGAATTTCTCCCTAGATTTTCCCTGGAATTCCTAGGTACAATTTTTGGACTTTCTCTTCATTGAAAAGAGGTATTCAGGCATTTGTAAGGAATGTAATAGGATGGATTTGGGGAGGTGATATGAGTTACATCAGTTGAGGTCCTTTCCAATTCAGATTTCATGCTTCAGTGATTTTAGATTGCTTTCATAAAAGCCTGGTTTCCAAAAGAAGGGACTTGATATTCTGCTCTTCCCTCTTCTCGTCTTCTCTTTTTCTCTGCTGTCCCCACTCAACTTCTACCATTTTCTTTTGATAGATTGTAGCTTTGCACAGATCATGCTGGCACTAGATAGGGTTGGACTTTGAGTTTATAAAACTATTCTAAGAGTGTGTGGTAAATGTTTAACAATTGGCCTCCAAAAAACCCCCAACATATTAATTAATACACTTTAAAGTTTAATCTTCATTTTTAACATTTTCTCCATCACTATATTAAGTCCAAGCAGTATCTTAAGTCTATATAGTAAACAAAACAATAAATCCAGCCCTGACTTAATAATGTGCTTTAGTTTGTGAAGTGTAAACGTTCACACTGAAATTCCAACAGTCCAGTCTCTGGAATTGCTCATACTGGCTCCAGAGCAGCCCTGGACTATTCCCACTGAGTGTTAGAAGCAATATGGTATGATAGAATATATAGGAACTAAATTAGAATGAGAACTGGAATCTAATCTTACCTCTAGAACTTAGTAGCTTTATGACCTTTGGCAAATCATATAGGTCCTCTGAGTTTTTCATTTTTAAAATGGAGATGGTAATAGATATACTAGTTGTTGTGGGGATACAATTTTGTTTGTAAACTCTAAACTCTAAAAACCATGTTGCTGTTGTTATTGCCGAGTTGTGTCTTTGTGACCTCATTTGGGTTTTCTTGGCAAAGATACTGGAGTGGTTTGTCATGTCTTTTTCCAGCTTATTTTACAGATAATGAAACTGAGGCACTGAAAAGGAATCACATAGCAAGTCAGTGACATAGCCAAGAGTAAGAATACTGAAAGAGCCCTTGGAGATCTCTTCATTTTACAGGTTAGGAAACTGAGGACTCAAGAGTTTTATTGACTCAAGATCATAATAAGTAGTATACTGAAATTTCAATCCAGATCTTCAAACTCTAAATCATATTCTCTTTCTTCTATAGAATAGTATAGAACTCAGGTATCCCAAGTCCCTAATCCAATCTAATTTTCTCTCTCCTTGTCTTCCTGTTTTTGTCACTGTCTGTTTTTCTATCTATCTGTTCCTGTGTTCTTTCTCTCTCTCTGTCTCTGTCTCTCTGTCACTCTCTGTGTGTCTCTTTGTCTCTGTCTCTCTGTCTCTGTCTGTCTCTGTCTCTCTTTCTCTCTATCTCTCTCTCTGTCTCTCTATTTCTGTCTCTGTCTCTCTCTGTGTCTCTGTCTTTCTGTTTCTGTCTCTGTCTCTCTGTCTATCTGTCTCTGTCTCTGTCTGTCTACGTCTCTCTCTTTCTCTCTGTCTCTATGTTTCTATCTCTGTCTCTGTTTCTCTGTCTCTGTCTCTCTCTGTTTGTCTCTGTCTTTGTCTCTCTCTGTCTCTCACTTTCTCTCTCTGTGCCTCTCTGTCTCTGTCTCTATCTCTGTCTCTGTCTCTGTCTTTGTCTCTGTCTCTCTGTCTCTCACCCTCCCTCTCTCTCTCTCTCTCTCTCTCTTTCTCTCTCTCTGTCTCTCTCTGTCTCTGTCTCTCTGACTCTCTCCTTTCTTCTTTTTTTTTCAGACTTATGATTTCATTGACATAGGGAATTTTGGTAAAGACCCTCACTCTTCTGGTTGCATCTACCAAAAACTTAAATGATTTGTCCAGGATCACACAGTTAGTGTCACAGGTCTTGAACTCAAGTCTTTTGGACTGTGAGACCAGCTCCCTAGGATCTCATTCACTCCTCTCCACTCCCTTCCTCCCATCTCCTCCACAGTTGGCTTGACATTAAGGTATTCTGCCACCAAACGGCTCCCATGTTATATAGCCTTGTAATCCAAAAGCAAATCTTCACAGAAATGTGATTCACTGTGTCCTAGGATTAATCCATGGTCCCACCTAGTTACCCATTTTTTATGACAAACCAGCTGTAAGTTTCAGTTCATAAACATGTCTCTCAGTGTTAGAGTTTTTTCCTTCTACAGAGGAGCCTTCTAGACTTGGTGGTGCCTTTGGCAAGGTAAATGTGCTTTTAAAATATAGAGTTTCTTTAGTGATGAGGTCCTGGGTCACTAGGTGGGGTTGGCAGAGAAAGCCTGAAATATTGATAAAATATTACTCCCTGAGGCAAGCAGGGAAGGGCACTGATGGGGATCAGCTCAGTTTTACAAGCCCCACCCGGGGGAGGTTTTATATAACCCCACTTTACTGTATCTATTCAGAAAGCCAAGTTATATGCTTAGCATATATTGGATTACTTGCCATCCCGGGGAGGGGGTGGAGAAAGGGGGAAAATTTAGAATACAAGGTTTTGCAAGGGTCATTGTTGAAAAACTACTTTTTTGGGAAAATAAAATAAATATAAATATATAAACAAATAAATATGAATAAATATAAAAATAAAAATATATTATATATATATAAATACAATTAAATTAAAAGCTTTAATTATAAAAAAAGAAAAGAAAACTAAGTTTTGTCAAACCCCTGAGATTAAATTTCCCCTATAAATCTGTCCATGGTCCACACCATTTTTGCTGAATCTCTTTTTGGTTAGAGCACCATAGAGTTCTACCTCACAGTGTCTTTCTCCTTGTTATAGCTAACTAGCTTTTGCAGGGTGTTAAATCCATTTTAGGATTTAGCCTGCTTAATCAAGAGCATGCTCCCACCTCATGGAGTATTTTCTTTCTCCTGGTCAATTGTCAGTTCCACCGGGGAACTTGCCTTTTCCCCTGTTAATGTTAAAACACTTTTCCTTGCTAACTATATGCTCTCCCCAATTCTATTTCATATTTACCATTCCTGGTGTCTATTTTTACCTCTTCATTTTTTTTTTCTGTAACCACTTCTCATAAATAAATCTACCTTTTGCTAAAGAAAATGGCCATCATGAATTCTTCACACGACTGAACTCCAACATTTGGTGACAAACCCCAATATTTGGTGCCAATTGCTCTCTTCTATCTCATCATTTCTTGACTACATCAATCTTATCATTTACTCTATCATTTACTATATATTATTTTAGCACGCCTGCCCCAACACACAATATCTGGGATTGTCCCCCAGCTTGCCAGTGTCTTGGACCCCTCCTTCTTGGCTTCCTTTAGTCTCAGGAAAAATCCCTGTTTTTTCTTTTTTTTTTTTAATTTATTTTTTTTTAAATTTTATTTTATTTGCATAACATATGTGTGGGTAATTCTTCAACAATAACCCTTACATAGCTTTCCGTTACAAATTTTTCCCCCCAACTTCCCCACCCCTTCCCTAGATGGCAGGATATCCACTACATGTTAATTATGTTAAAATATTGGCAAATCGAATATATGTATACATATTTCCAAACTTATCATTGTTGTGCAAGAAAAATCTTATCTACACAAACGATATATCAGATAAAGGAAACACAATGTAAGCAAACATCAATCAAGGAGTATGAGAATGTTATGTTGTGGTCCACATTTCGCATCCCTCTCTCTGGGTGTATATGGCTTTCTTCAGTGAACAATTGGAGGTGGTTTGAAACATATCATTGTTGAAGAGAGCCATGTCCATCAGAATTAATTGTCATATAGTACTGTTGTTGCCGTGTATAATGATCTCCTGGTTCTGCTCATTTCACTCAGCATCAGTTCATGTAAGTCTCCCCAGGCCTCTCTGAAATCATCTTGCTGGTCATTTCTTACAGAACAATAATATTCCATAATGTTCATATACCATAATTTATTCAGCCATTCTCCAATTGAAGGGCATCTATTCAATTTCCAGTTTCTAGCCACTACAAAAAGGGCTGCCACAAACATTCTTGCACATGTGGGGCCTTTTCCTTTCTTTATGATTTCTTTGGGATATAAGCCCAATAGAAATGCTGCTGGGTCAAAGGGTATGCACAGTTTGATAATTTTTTGAGCATAGCTCCAAATTGTTCTCCAGAATGGCTGTATCCGTTCACAGCTCCACCAACAATGCATCAGTGTCCCAGCCCTCCCACAACCCCTCCAACATTCATCATTAACTTTTCCTGTCATTTTAGCCAATCTGACAGGTGTGAAGTGGTACCTCAGGGTTGTCTTGATTTGCATTTCTCTGATCAACAGTGAAAATCCCTGTTTTTTCAAGAGACTTGTAATCTCCTTTAGAACTAATGTCTTTCCTCTAAAATCATCTCCAACTTGTCCAGTATCTATCTTGTTTACATACACTGGTGTGCTTATTATCTCTCCTGTTAGAATTTGAGTTCTCCATAGGCAGGGACCATTTTTGCCTTTCAGTTCCTGGGAGACAGTAAGGATTTAATAAATGCTTGTTGACTGAATAACAAATATATTTTCAAAAATACAGCATGATGTCAGGCACATAGTAGGTACTTAATAAATGTCCCCCTCTACTTTTGATTCTCACAAATGCTCTGAGAGGTGATCAATACAAGTCTTATTAATGACAGTTCATCTCTAAAAATAAGACTAAATCTTTTTCCTCCGTCTTATATCTTATCACAGAGTGATCAGTGTCCTGAAATAAATTGAGTTCAACTGAAAAGAGTCAAACTGAATTGAGTTGAACTGAACTGACTTTCATTTCATTAAATAGAAACATCGAATTGTGTTGAGTTGAATGGAGAAAGGTCAATTGAATTGAATAGAATAGAATTCATTTGAATTTTATTACACTGACTTTAATTTCATGGCATTAGATTGAATTGAGTTTGGGTTGAATTGAATTCAGTTGAACAGGATTGAAATGAATGTATGTTGTAATTAAATTGAATTGATTTAAAATTTAGCTTCAGGTCACCTATTTCTCCCAAAGATTCTCTTTCTTCCCCACCACTATCTTACAATATAGAAAGGGCATTAAGTTAAACCTCAAGATCTGGTTCAACTTTCTCCTCTATACTTATAACTTATTTGATCTTGTACACATTACTTCATATCTCTGGGTATCAGTTTTTTTATCTGTAAAATTAGGGGGGGGAACTAAATGGACTCAGATCTGTTGGAGATTTATGTCTTCTCATTTCTATTTTTGTCTCTCTCCTATCTTCACTGAACTCATTATGACAAATTCTTTATCCTCCTTTATCAGATATAATAATCTCAATCATAATAGGAGAGGTTCAAGATTGAGCTGAGCAAGAGGAGCTAGAATATAATAAATATAAGGAAGCTTTCAGGAATAAAAAGAATCACAGGAATGAACTGATAGAAAGGAGAGGGGAGAAGTCTTATATGAGTGAAGGGATCCCTTGAGGGTCTCCGTGCCCCCAAATATGAGGCTGAAAGGAGAGGGATGTTGGAGAAACAAACCAGGAAAGAAAATCTCCCCTTCATATTTGGTCAGTGATATCTTACCTTCTTCCACATTCATACACAACCACAAATATTATTAAGCATAATCAAGTAGATTTGCTCTTGAACCCTACACTGAGATCCAATTCCACACTATTAATACATAAACCACCACGGATACACCCACAACCACATTGACTCTTGCCCCATCACCATAACTACATACGTATAGACAGTTATGAGTTCAGAAGAGACTACTCACTACCAGTCACCCACAGCCATAATGTATAGTTATGTAATCAAACATAAACCTCGTTCCTGAAGTCATAATTGAAATCAGTACTAACTGGGTAAAGAGATTGCAAATTGAAGTGATGGTGAGTTTGGAGAGGGTGAGGAGGGAGAATCCAGAGAGAAAAATCTGTTTTTTGTCCCCAGATGACTGTCTGGATCAGGGTATGTGAAGGTCTACTCAATCAACTCCTATCCTAGGCTTAGGGTGAAGCTGGAGAGAATGTCAGTGGCCACTGGTGAAAGGGATTAAGCTGGCCTGAGGTTCAATTTATCAAGTTCCAATGAGGATCAGGAAAATTGTATACCTTTTACTCCTGTAACTCTAATTCCATATATACACATCTTTAAAATTTGATTTTGAATTGTGTCTTAGAGTCTACAAATGGGGAAGCTGAATTTTAGAAAATGAAAGTTACTTGCCTAAGGCCACATGGTGAATAGAAAAGATTAGAAATTATTCTATGTATCTAGAATTTCACACTTTTGCTAAAATGTGTCTAAAAATGCTATTTATCTGAGAGAAATCAAGTTAAATAATAAAGAAAACATTAAACCTATAGTCAGAAATCCTAGTTCTAGTTCCCCCTCTGATATTATATCAATTACATTGAATTGAAAATGAATTGAGGGGCAGCTAATCGGTGTAGTGGATAGAGCACCAGCCCTGAAGTCAAGAGGACCTGAGTTCAAGTTTGACCTCAGACACTTAACATTTCCTAGCTGTGTGACCCTGGGCAAGTCACTTAACCCCAACTGTGTCAGCAAAAAAAAAAGAAAAGAAAATGAATTGAAATTGAATTTTAATCTCCATCTCATTTAACCAAATTGCAATACATCAATTGAGTTGGATACAGGGAGGTCAATTGAATTGAGTTGAGTTGAATTGAAATAAATTCTTGATTAGCTATGTGACTTTGGGCAAACCATATGTCCTCTTTGACTCTTAGTCTCTTTATCTGTAAAATGGAGATCATTGTTTTCATACTATCTATATCTTAGAATTGTCTCCTGAGACTTATAAATTGTGAAACTTCATAGAATTGGAAATTAACATTAGTATTAATTTCTGAAGAGATACTATTATATAGATACAATAGTATAGATATATTACAGATAATATAGCATATTTATAGTACTATTTATTAAATATATTATACCAAAAGATAACTATAGTTGTTTTAAACAGGCAGGTCAGTTTTTGTTTCTGGTCCTTAGTTTCTGCCATTCTTAAATACTAACAAATATAAGTTATTCTTTGTTCGATATGAAAATGAGTTTACATATTCAATCATACATTCCATGTGTTGAACATGGGGATCTATGTTTTCATATAGTTCTGGCATTCTGTGTTCTAAGAACTCACCCAATAATAATACTCAATATCCAATAATATGGCTTATTTTCTAAGGCTCCTTTTGTCTCTATCATGACCCAGGCAACTATAATATTCTCAAATTCTGTAGTCTTTTCATTTTGTGATTCAACCCCTCCTTATGCTATGGGGATGACCCTGGGCTTTTAAGAATTGACCCCAATTGACTACTAATTGAATTGATATGTTCTGCCAAACCAGAATATGTGGACCTGGTGATAAACACTGTGTCTGCCATCCAAGAATCAGCCTAGCTAAGCAAAGATGTCCCCACCACCATAAATTGGCCACCAGATGATGAATTTCTCACCAGCTCCATTAATTTATGAGACTTTTTGATAAAGTATGGAAGAGTTAGGATTTGCATTTTTTAAAAAATGCTCACACCAGTGAAATCATGGATTTAGGAGCGTATTGAAGTATGATTCTGTGATCCAGTGAGAAAGCAGGATTCAGGGACCAGGGCATCTCCACCCTCCCCAGAAGAGCCCCAAGCCTCATAGAGTAGTCCCCCCATCTCCCTGGACTTTTACCCCCTCACCTTGACCTATGGTGATGGCAGCCACTGCCAGGAGCATCAGGAGGCACTTCATGCTGTCGAGATCACACCCAAAGTAGAATGAGGTCCCCTCCTCTCCCCACAGAGGTCTTATAGCCCTATCTGGGGACAGGCTATGGGACAGAAAGGGGGTGGTGGCGAAAGGGAAGGGAAGGCTGAGCCCCGGCATAGGCCCAGCTCATCAGCAATAGGATCTAGGATCACTGAATCATCCCAGGAATGTGCCTCAACCTGCTCAGGTCCCCTGCCAGACCCAACCCCTTGGTTTTGGGTATTTCCCATCTCTCTGCCTGTGGACAGTCTCCTAGGGTTGGGTATGGATCCCTTAGAAGAGGGAAAAAATGTTCTCTTCCCAAGAGTATTGAACAGTGCACTGGATTTGGAATGAGTCAACTCAAATTTGAGCCTGATGCATTAATATTTAATATCAGAATAATTCTTCTTATAATAGGTATTATATTAGACCAATTACCTCTCCCCTTCAAACTTCTTGTCATGAAAAGTTTGAACTAATCCCATTGGAGTTTTCTTGGCAAAGCTATGGGAGGGGTTTGCCATTTCCTTCTCCAGCTCATTTTACAGATGAGGAAACTGAGGCAAGCAGGATTAAGTGACTTACCCAGGATCACATAGCTAGGACTGGATTGGAACTTAGGTTTTTCCTGACTTCAGGCCTGGAACTCTTACTGACTGCATCACTCAGCTGCTCCAAATCACTTCTGATTTTCTCTAAAATTCTAAAATCTTATGATAGTATCACTTCCTTTAGTTAACCACTAAAGCTTTGCTTAATTTCCTGTACACTCAATCTGGTCTCCATGTACTGCAAGGGAGACAGGAGGAGGAGAAAGTGATCCAATCCTCACTCAGAGCTTCTGATCTTGTGGAGGAGTCAGTATTTCCTCCTACAAATGTGCAAAGTTGTTGGTAGAGTTGTGAAATGATCCAGCCATTCTGGAGAGCAATTTGGAACTATGCCCGAAGGGCTAACAAACTGTGCATACTCTTGATCCAGCAGTTCCACTACTGGGTCTATATTCCAAAGAGATCATAAAAAAAGGAAAGTGACCCACATGTGCAGGAATGTTTGTGGTAGCCCTTTTTGTAGTGGCTAGAAACTGGAAACTGAAGGGATGCCCATCAATTGGAGAGTGGCTGAATAAATTATGGTATATGAATGTTATGGAATATTATTGTTCTGTGAGAAATGACTAACAGGATGATTTCAGAGAGGCTTGGAGAGACTTGCATGGACTGATGCTGAGTGAAACGAGCAGAACCAGGAAATCATTATACACGGCAACAACAATACCATATGATGATCAATTCTGATGGACTTGACTCTTCTCAGCAATGGGGTGATCCAAGACAATTCCAGTAAACTTGGGATGGAAAATATCATTCACATCAGAGATCTACTGAATGTGAATTGAAGTATGATATTTTCACCTTTTCTTATGTTTTTTTTTTCTCTTTTGGTTTGATTTTTCTTGTACAACATGACAAATATGAAAATATGTTTAAAAGGACTGTACATGTTTAACCTATATGAGATTGCTTGCTGCCTTGGGAAGGGAGTAGATAAAGAAGGGAGGAAGAAAATATTAGAACACAAAATCTTACAAATATGAATGTTGATATATTTTAACATGTATAACATATATTGGATTGCTTGCCATCTAGGAGAAGGGGTGAGGGAAAGGAGGAGAAAATTTGGAACACAAAGCTATGCAAGGGTCAATATTGAAAAATTATCCATGCATATGTTTTGAAAATAAAAAGCTTTAATAAAAAAATTAAAATAAAAAAAAATACATGCACAAAATAAAAAAAAAGATTTAGTCATGTATCATTTTGATTTGGCCTTGCCACTGATAATTTAGTAAATCAAAACATATTTATAACCAGTTTGTTATGTAAATATATAAATCCAAAAGACTGAATATTTTAAAATTTGCTAGCTCTTATTGTGCTGGCATCGTAGAATAATAATAATTTAAAATATATAAGTTGGCAAATTTAACACAAAAATAAATAAATAAATAAATAAATAAAAGCGAAATATAAGTAAGACTCCATAAAAAAAAAAAAAAAAAAAAAAAAAAAACAAATGTTGAAAACTATCTTTACTTGTATTTAGAAAAATAAAATACTGTTAAGGAAAAAAATAATGCAAAGTAAGTGAAGACCAAGCATGAGATCTTAGTTGTAGGTGTATTGAAATGACAATACAAGATCTGGGAACTAAAGCAATCAGAAAAGGCTCCATTGAGGAGGTGGACCTTGAAGGATGGACAGAAAGTTCTGTAAGTATTCATTTTCTTTTACTTTTTTGCTTTACTCCTAAAACCATCCAAAAAGGTAGTTTTCTCTTTGTCCTTAAACAAATTGTCTATATGGCTCTGTATTGACAAAGAGAGAAGGAAAGAAAGAGAGAGAAAGAGAGAGAGAGAGAGAAAGGAAGAGAAAGAGGGAGGAAGGAAGAGAAAGAGAGAGGAAGGAAAGAAAGGAAGAAAGAATGAAAGAAAAAAGAGAGGAAGGAAGGAAGAAAGGACAGAAAGAAGGAAGGAAGAGAGAAAAAGAGAGGAAGAAAGAAAAAGAAAGAAGAAGGAAAGAAAGAAAGAAAGAAAGAAAGAAAGAAAGAAAGAAAGAAAGAAAGAAAGAAAGAAAGAAAGAAAGAAAGAAAGAAAGAAAAAAGAAAGAATGAAAGAAAAAGGAGAGGAAGGAAGAAAGGACAGAAGGAAGGAAGGGAGAAAAAGAGAGGAAGAAAGAAAAAGAAAGAAGGAAAGAAAGAAAGAAAGAAAAAGAAAGAAAGGAAGGAAGGAAGGAAGGAAGGAAGGAAGGAAGGAAGGAAGGAAGGAAGGAAGGAAGGAAGGAAGAAGGAACAGAGGGAGGGAGGGAGAAAAAAAGGTAAAAGAAAGAATGAAACTAAGAATATATCTATGCTTAAGGATTTCTAAGGGCTTTTCATGTGAGGAAAGACTTGCTTTGCTTAGCCCCAGAAAGCAGAACTAGGAGCTATAAGAGCAGATAGTGAAGAGGAACTCAAGCTCGATGTCTGCAAGGATTTCCTAGCAACTGGAACTGTCACAAAAGTCTTTAAGTGAAAGGGAAGCCTACCTATTTAGGGTGTTGTAGGATGCTTGCTCTAGAATGGGTTGGGCCAGCTAACCTCTGTGTTCTTTTTCAACCAATGTTATGGCAAAAGCTCCCATGGGGAAGGAGTGTCCAGGGTCCAGGGGAGAGCTTGTTAATTAATTTTTCACTGAGCACTCTGAAGCAATGTAGATGAACCAGGAGCCTCAGTTCTGGGAAAAGAAGGTGGAGCAGTAGGTCTAGGGCCCATCCCCTTGAGAAACTCCAAGCCCCTTCAGAAAGGCCCCGGGGACTTTCCTAGTTTATGATCAGTGCTCATCCCATCTCCTCCTGGATGTATGACCAAACCCATCAGCTTGACATCACTGGGCTTGAAGAAAGGAATGTCTGGCCATTTCTTGCCCTAGACACTAACTAGCTCTGTGACTTCATGCAAGTCAGTTAATCCCTCTCACCTCAGTTTTCCTCCTCTGTGAAAATGGGATAACAATAGCATCTGTATCACAGGCAAATCAAATGTGTTAATTTGTGTATTATGCAAACCTTAAAGCACTATGTAAATGCTAGTGATGATGATGATGATGATGATGTCTGCAGTAAGCCCATTCTACTTTTGGGCAGCTCTAATTGTTAGGAAGTTTTTCCTGACATCGTGCCTCAGTTTACCTCTTTTGAAACTTCTCAGTGCTTCAATCTCTTCTGGGGCCAAATGACACAAATTTAGTCTATTTTTCATATGACAGTTTCTCAACAACTTAAAGATAATTTTATTTAATTTAATAATAATTTATTATGTGCCTCTTAAATCTCTTTCCCAGGCCAAGTGTTCCCATTTTTCCAGCTTCTCTTGTGTATATTCTGGCATTTATCAATGTCCTTTCTAACATGTGACACTGCGATCTGGAGCCACACTGTGTTATCAGACCCTGAGGAGTTCAGGCAGTCAAGAGATGAAAAACAGCATAAATGAGGGAGTTTCTGAAAGCCATAGCTGATGCCCCCCAAAGAATAGCTTGAATTTGAAGAGGCAAAGGAGAAGCAAGTGAGAATCGATGATAATGAAATGGGGTAAGCTAAGTCAAAAATAATGAAAAGGGAATAGAAACCAATTTGAGGGCAACAGTGAAGCAATCTTAGCTATTTCTACTGTCATTCAGTCACCTAATGTAATAGTCCAGTACTTAAAAGAAGAGTAATTTTGTTCATATTACCTCTCTTGTGATTTATTATTACTAGAACTGAAAAATATATCAATCTATGGTCAATCCCATAAAAGAGCTCTGAACTTGTCAAAGCTTATCTTAGAGAGACAGAAAATGGTCTGTCATCTGGCCCATAGCTAATGACACATTCATTCTTCACAACATGATGAGGTAGGTAAAGCCAGTATTATTTTTCCCATTTTATAGGTGAGAAAAATGAACCTCAGAGAGGTTAAGTCATTGCCAGGCCCAAATTGGAAGCCTTTCCAATTTGGTTGGACCTATTAGAGCTTTGTGCAGGAGCACACAAGTAAATATTTAATAACCAACTCACTGGAAAATATGTAAGCATTCATGACACACTTTAAAGTTTAATCTGCATTATTAATATTTACAACATTATTAATTATTCTCAATTAGTAATAATCTAATAATTTATTTAAAATTATTAATAAATAACAATTATTAACATTAACAATTATTTATGATTATTATAAATAAGAATAATTAATGATATAAATATTTATAATTATTATTAATTTATAATTATTAATTATATTTATATTATTAATTATAATTATTAACACTTTCTTAAGCCTGGAGAATTAACAGAACAAAAAATTAAGCCCCTATTTGTAGCATTTGACCATTTCCCAAGGTATAACTGCTCGTACTAAAACTAGCAATTGCCTGACTCCAGAACACCCCTCTTTTTAAGCTCCACTGGTATAATCTCCAAAACCTATAAAAGAAACTGGGAGAAGGACTTTAGCAGAATGTAATAATGATTAAGCATAAGTTTGCAAATGTCTACAATGTTCTTACATTTCAAAAGCATGACAATGACTCTGTGAGTCAGAATACATGCATTATTAGACTCACTTTTAGAGATGAGATAACAGAGGTATAAACTGACTCGTCTATAGTCATACAGTCAGCAAGTATTGGCCTGGAGTCTTGAACTTTGGCTTTCTTATTCCTCTTGCAATGCTCTTACCTTTCAGTAGGAAAAGGAGGGAGAAGGAGATAGAAGGAAGGGTCCTGGCCTGGAAGAAGCTTTCCTTGAAGTCTTTGCCCAGTGGAGAGACCAATGTGGTAGTATTTAATGGGGAAAGAAAAAGATTGATTTGAAGTCTGAGGATGTGGGTTCAAATCTCAGTCCTGTCACATTAAATTACCAGTATGATTTTGGGCAAGTGTCCTTCTCTCACTGGGCATTAATTTCCTTAATTAATGGGGGTTGAATTGAGTCCTTCCTAAAACCCCTTTCAGCTCAAAAATCTTATGATCCTACTAGGTTTATGGAATGGCTGTTATTTGGATGGAATTTCCAAACTTTTATAGATGGATGGGAGAGAGTTGTCCTCCATCCTTATCTCCAAGAAGTATATTATATTATATTACATTACATTATATATTATATTACATTACATTATATTTTGTTATTATATCATGTCATGTCATATATTATGCTACATCATATTATGTTATTATATGACATGACATTACTGTATTATGTAATATTACAATATGTTGTACATACTATATTGTATTGTATGGTATGGTATTGCATCTCTGAGCCCTTTTCTCTACTTGACCCCATCTGGCTAATCCAAGAGTTCCAAGAACAAATTCAGTCAAAAGAGAGAGATCCACAGCCTTTAGGGGAGGGGACTTCCTGGTTGCTTCCTTCCACTACCTCTCAGTGCTAAAGGACAAAGTGTTGGTCTTTGGATCAAGAAACTTCAGGCGGACTCCTAGCTCTGTCACTTAACAATTGCATTACCATGGCCCCATTTGAGCTTCAATTCCCTTACCTTTGGATCATAAGATTTTTCAAATTCTTCCTGGTTCTTAACACTTTCTGCTTCAGTGAAATAATTATGTGTTCACGTAAAGTCAGATTTGATGGTTAGTGTATGTAAGGTCCAATGAGATTTCCCTTTTGTTTTGTCTAAATTTTGAATCTTCCTCAGCAAGAAGCAGTGGGTCCTGTACACAAGGCTAGAAAAGGCCTTTATCCAGTCCAACTTCTTATAATATAAATGAAGAAAGTCAGCCTCGCAGAGATTAAGTGCAAAAGTGTGCTAGTAAATGTTTAAAAACTATTTCTTGGGAGATGGGGGTAGAATGTACTCAGGACACACTTTTAAGCTTAATTTGCATTATTAACACTTAAGTCTAGAAATCAGGTAAGCAATAAATCAAATCTTGAGCTATAGTGCTCGTCAGTTTCTAAGGTTTAAATGCTCATTTGAAAATTTAACAATTGTGCTTTTGCCAGCCCATTTTGACCTGGTTTCAGTTACCTTTGGTAAATGTTTTGTCCAGATCAAGTGGAAGAGCTAGGATTTTAACCCAAACAGACTCCACATCCAGTGGCAGTCAATCAATAAACATTTATTAAGCACTGGTCAATACAAAAGTTAGTTCCTGGCCTCAAGAAGCTTATAATCTCATGTCAGTTAAAATATTTCTTGGATGGTAGCAGGTAGCACACATCTCCTTCTCTAGTGTGTTGGTGGTCCTTCAAAGACCTGGCTCCAGCCCTTCTTACTTCTCCAGATTTTCAGGAATTATCTTTGAGAAATTATAATAATCCACTCAGCTACCAGATAAGAAGATGGAAAATGGAAGATCAGAGAGAGAGAGACTAAGAGGAAAATGAAGAGAAGGAGGGAGAGGGAGGAAGAGAGAGACAGACAGACAAAGAGAGGGAGACAGACAGACAAAGGGAGAAACAGACAGAGTAAAAAAGAAATTGAGAGAGAAAGGCAGAGAGAGGGAGACGAGAGAAACAAAGAAAGAGACAGACAGAGACAGAGACAGAGACAGAGAGAAACTCTTGAGTCAGTAAGGGTGACATGGGCAGGAGTGTGAGGGAGGGAGCAATTAGTTACCTGCAACTTTGAGTTTATGTGGCATTAGAGAGAGAGGCCTTTTGTGAGGTGAAAAGAAAGGAGAGACCTTTAACATGTCAGTTAGCATTTGTATTGAGAAATCCTGGTGAATTGAGAAATATTAAGAAATCATCACCACCAACTCCCCCCAAAAAGCGGTTAAGTTTAAGAATAGCACCATTCAAACAGTTCTGCTTCCAGCCCCTCCCTCACAGCCCTTGTCAGGGGCTGATTTCATCACTGCCAGCCAATGGCCATGATGGTGGTGGAGGAGAAGGGGGAAGGGAACAAGCATTTATTAAGTACCTACTATGTGCCAGGCCCTTTGCTAAGCACTTTACAGATATGATCTCATTAATCTTCGCAATAACCCTGGGAGGTAGATATCATGCTACCTAGGATGGGAGCTATGATGATCCTCATTTTATACTTGAGAAAACTGAGTTAAACCAAGAAAGCAGGTCAAACTAGTTGAAGTAGTAAGGCACCCTGAGGGAGACAGGAGGCAGCATGTAACAGATGAGTTAAACTGCCACTTCACTTGCCATTTCCCTTGAGATCCTGATGGAGATAGCTCAGGATCCCAAAGCCAAGAGTCTCAAGAATAGCAATATTTCCAGCCCAATTTTTAATATAAGTATTAGGACCTGATATGATTTTATCAGCGGAAATGGCACTAAAGAAAGGCATGATGTCTGCTTTGTAACTCTAACCGGACGAACAATCTAAAAATTTAGGGATTCTTGCATCTGACCTAAAGCTAAAACCTTATTTCTTCCATTAGAATGTGATCTTTTTGAAGGCAGGGATTGTCTTTCCTATTTGAATTCACTCCCAAGGCTTAGTGCAGTGCTTTATGCATTGATTATATGTTATTAAAGTTTGCAAAATGTTACAGATATTATTTCATTTGATTTGAGCCACACACCCACCTGAGGAGATGGATGCTATTATCATCCCCATTTTACAGGTGGGGAAACAAGTGGAGAAAAGTTAAATAACTTACCCAGAATCATTTAGCTTATTCATGTGGGGGACAGGGTTTGAAATCAGGGCTTCCTGATTCCAGTAGCCTATCCACTGAGCCACCTCAATGTCTTTGTAGTGTTAATTTGAAGCTGTGAGGGCTAGTATGGGAAAAAAAAAACTTGAGAAAAATGGAAGTATGTTTTTTGAGCTACCAATCACACCCAAAGTATTTCTCCTAGACAGATTAGTTATAAGAAAGTAAATTCCCTGAGAAAGGAAATAAGCACTATTTAACAGTGGCTGAGGAAGGCACAGAACTTTGGAGGAAGATGAATGGGGTCCTTTGTAAATGACCTTGAACCCGAGAAGAGCTGAAGGTCAGTGGCAAGGGATAGCAATAGAGAGCAATGATAAGTGACAACCCACTGAGAATAGTTAGATAAGAGCAGTGCTATCTGTACACAGGAGTTATAGAAGGCAGGACTTACATGAAGAAGCAGTCTTGTTGAATCCTGTTCTAGCTGTACCTAGGGCAGTGTTACTGAATAAGCCTCTGTACAGGGTGCAGAGAATTCTGCTTACTGGTAGATATTGCTTCTATAGGATTAGAAATGAACCTTACGCAGTGGGCAGAGCACCAGCCCTGAAGTCAGGAGGACCTGAGTTCAAATGTGGTCTCAGACATTTAACACGTCTTAGCTGTGTGACCCTGGGCAAGTCACTTAACCCCAATTGCCTCAAGGGAAAAAAGTGAATCTTAACTGCTTTCATTAGTTTTTGAAATAAAATTGCTCTTAAGACTTGTGAGCTCAAGCGCTTGTAAGGGGAACTGACAGCTATCCCTTGATGGAGGATATGGGTTCAAAAAATGTTAACAGCAAGAGAATGCTTTAACAACTGGATTTTTAGAAAAATCTCGGACACACTTTTATGTTTGATCATCATTATTAACATTTTCTCCACTACTTTCTTAAGTTACATCAATGAATAAAATGATAAAGCAAATCCTGATTTGCAATATTTGCTGATTTCCAGGATGTAAATGTTCACACTGAAAATGGAACAACTGGCTATTTCTGACTGATTCCAGCACATTCTTCATTGTCAGATCATATGGATAGGAACAATAAACTCGAGAAATAAGATACCCAAAATGCACCTGGGACTATTGTATCAGATCCTCTCACACAAGATTACATAGTAAAGGAATAAATGTCTCAGAATGCCTTTCCTTTTATTCCCTTCAGCTCTTACTTCTCTTGCACAATATCATGTTCCTTCTCCCTACCCTTGACTTGCTCAGAGATAGTCATGTTGACTCACAACCATGATCAAGGATCATTCTTTTCTGTTTCTGCCTCCCAGGAAATTTGTTTTCCCAGCTGATCTCAACCATTTTTTATGATTGATCGTCCTTGCCCTGAATAGGACCATCGTGCTGATCCAAGAACCCTTCAACACACACACTTTATTGGTGCCCCCAACTTAGGTCTCCATCATATCCTATAGTAGAGCCTGTATGATGATAATGATAGTGATGATGATGATAGTGATAGTAATAGTGAGATTGATTATCATCATCTTTAATAATTAGCATTTATAATATAGTGCCTACTACGTGCCATATTGCTTATGGCTTCATGACTATCTCATTTGATTCTCACAACTTTGTGGACTATGGGGCTATTATTATCCCCATTTTACAGATGAGGAAACAAGGAAATAGAGGTTCAGTGACTTGTTCATACAGCTAGTAAGATTCAGAAGCCAGATCTGAACATGGATTTTTTTCTGATTCCACACCCAGTGCTTTATCCACTGTACCACCTAGCTAGAAGCATTTATTAAGTACTAATCTATGTGCCAATGGGCTAGGTGCTGAGGATATAAAAACAGATAATGAAACAACTCCAATCATATATAGAAAACAAATATATACATATAAAATAAAAACAAAATAAACACAAAGCAACTTCAAGGTTGTTGTGGAAGAACACAAACGGGGCAATCATGAAAGAAGGTGCTTAATCTGAATCTTGAAAATAGAAAGGGATACTTTGAAGGAGAGATGAAGAGAGAATAAAAGATGGTCAATGCAAAGACATGAAGGTAGGAGAAGGAGGATTATGTGAGGATCAGAAAGGCCAATTTGACTAGACTGTCCAGTTCAGGAAGGAAAGTAATGTATAATGAGACTGGATAGATAGGAACCAGGTTGCAAAGGCTTTAAAAGCCAAGCAAGGGAACTTGTTTTTTGCCCTAGAAGTCATAGGGAGCCAAATGGAATTAAGTATGGGAAATGCTATAATCAGATCTGCACTTGAGCAAAATTGTTTTGGCAACTTAAGGATAGATTGGAAGAGACAGAAATTTGAGAAGAACGACTAATTTGTAGGTCATTGCAACCATCTATGTGAGAGATATTAAGAATCTAGAATCTAAAATCTAAAGAAGAGGTTATGTGATTAGAAAGAAAGAACTGGAATGCAAGAGATATTGTAGAGGTATCACCAGTGAGATTTGGCATTTGTTTTATAAATAAGAGATAATGAAGAGTCATTGATTCTTAGTTATTTCATTTTAGTCATGGTCAACTGTGAATCTATTTGGAGTTTTCTTAGTAAAGATACTGGAGTGGTTTGCCATTTCTTTCTCCAGTTTATTTTGTAGATGAGGAAACTGAGGTAAATAAGGTTAAGTGACTTACCCAGTGTCACAAAGCTAGTATCTGAGGTCACATTTGAACTTGGGAAGATACATCTTCCTCACTTTAGGCTTTGCACTCTATCCACTGCTTAATCATGAACCTTGGAGATGATAGTATTCTCAACAGAAATAGAGAAAGAGAAAAGGAATGTGATTGGAGAGAAAGATGATGAGTTCTGTTTTGAGTTTGAGATGTCTTTAGGACATCCAGTGTGATATATTCACTAGTCAATTAGTGATGCAGGATTAAGGTTCAAGTGAAAGACTAATTGGATGATAGATAGATAGACAGATAGGATAATGGATGGATGGATGGATGGGTGGGTGGATGGATGGATAGATGGATAGATGGATGGATAAATGGATGGATGGACGGACAGATGGGTAGGTAGATATTTAAATAGAGAGAGAGAGAGAGAAAGAGAGAGAGAGGCCTATAGATATAGATCTGTGAGTAATTACATCAAGATGATAATTAAAGTGGCAGGAATTAATGAAGTCACCAAGAGAAAAGATGGAGAGAGACGAGAGCCCCGGGGCAGAACCTTGAGGAATACTCACAGTGAGAAGGAATAATATGGAGAATGAACCATGGATAGAAACTAAGAAGCAATTAGGCAGGTAGGGGAAGAATCAGGAGAGAGTTATATCACAAAAAACTCAGAGAAGAGATGGTACTCAGAAGAAGCTGGTCAAAAAGTGTCAAATGCATCGAAGGTCAAGAAGATAAAGAATGACACTCAACTATGAGATATTGATTAGATGGATAGATAGAATCTCCTTTAAAAATCTAAGATGAAATTGTGAGAATGCTTTTTTATATTCAAATTTATCTCTTTAGTCAATATTTCTCTTTCTTTCTCATTAGAATAATTTCCCTCTGTGCCTTTAGAATTTCATTCTTGAGCAACTTTTGAGTGCCTTTTTGGTTCTTGGTATCCTATCTATTCTTCCCCTGAGTCTTTTGAGATCTTTCCTCCCAAACTCTGGCTGAGATTCATAATATCTCTAGCTTCATATTCTTGCTATACCATCTGCTAAAAAGGCTTGCTGCCATGAGATCCACATGCTCAGATTTGTAACTGATGTTCTGATAGCCGTCAGAGTAGTTTTTCTAAGTCAATGACTCTGCCTTAGAAGTTTATTTATTATTGGTCTCTTACATTATTTTCCCCAAACATAGCAGTTCCTTCAAAACAACCAAAAGGCAAAACCTGTCCAAATTCAGGATCTGCCCATGTCACACACCACACAGACCTATCACGTGTTCTCCAATTAGTAGTTCATTGGCAAGTCCCACCTTCACTTTTGTCCCACTGTGACATTAGTCACTGTAGTATGTCTCTATGAGCAACCCATGCAAGTCAAAAGAGGGATCTTAAATGAGCACTTTCTGATTCACACCCAGTGAACCTCACTGCCCCACTGCCTCCAACACTGAGCTTTTGTCCATTCTGTCCAAACTGTCAGTCTTAGATTATGGAGACTACCACTTCCATCCACAGCGCAAACAGACCCTTCATACCCTGGGTTCCTCCTAGAAGCCAGGAAACCTCTCCATCACTATTACATTGTTTCTGTGTCAGGGCTACTATTTAGCTCTCAAACTCCTCATCTATTTTCTCTTCTGTCCCGGTGGTTTGTAGTTCACTCTAATAAATAAATAAAAAAAAAAAAAAAAGCTGATGCACCCATTGATTTTTTTTTTTTTTTTGCTTTTTGCTGAGGCAAATGGGGTTATGTGAC
>JAJPUD010000503.1:172149-183387 GCA_023553655.1 Myrmecobius fasciatus
CTGAGACCAGATTTGAACCCAGGTCCTCCTGACTTCAGGGCTGGTGCTCTATCCACTGTGCCACCTAGCTGCCCCCCTCCATTGATTTTTCCCCTAGTACTCTCTACCTTGTTTCTGTGCTCTAGTTCATGGATTCCTTCACAAGTATATCATGTTACTCTAATACTCTATCCCCTTTTTACTTATCTTACTTCTTTTGAATATATTATTCCCCTTCAGAGCCATATTCCAATCACTGGTCTTATCCCACCAAGTCTCCAGGATCAAGTCTCCTTGATCACTCATGCTGAACCATTTTTTCCTTTTCTTTTTTGTGTATTTTTACAATATCACCTCATACTCTTATTTTTAACAGCTCCCAACCACTCATTAGGCAAATATTTCCCCCCTTCCAGTTCTCCTCTATGCTTTTTCTTCACTCATTAGAATGAAAGTTCTTGAGGAAAGAAGTCATCTTGTTGGCTTGCATTTGTATCTCCATTGCTTATCACAATCTTACCCTTTAGTGAACACTTAATAAATGCTCTATTTGTATTTCAGCCTGTCCATCAGTTATATGGATCAGTGGATAGAGTGTTGGGCCTGAGTCAGCAAGATCTGAGTTCAAATTTAGCTTCAGAGATTTACTAGCTTGGTGACCCTGAGCAAATTACTTTGCCTCAGTTTCTTCATCTGTAGAAAGAACTGGAAAAACTACTTCAGTATCTTTGCAAAAAAAAAAAAAAAGAGGTCATTAAGACTCAAATGTGATTGAAAAGTGACTAAATAATATAAATAATCTACCATGATTTGTGTGCATCCTTGGAGGAAACAGTAAGTCCTTTTTTTTTTTTTTTTTTCTGAGGCAATTGAGGTTAAGTGGCTTGCCCAGGGTCACACAGCTAGGGAATGTTAAGTGTCTGAGACCAGATTTGAACTCAGGTCCTCCTGACTTCAGGGCTGGTGCTCTATCCACTGTGCCACCTAGCTGCCCCTGACAGTAAGTCCTTTGAGGATAGTATCTGTGTCATTTTTCTATCTATGTATCCCTAATACTGAGCACATAGTGGGTGCTTCATAAATGCCTATTGAATAGGATGAATGTGAAGAAGTACCATACAAATAGAGGGCTAGGGTTTAGCTTGAGTGTTAGATCTGCAGAAATTTTGGCTGTTCCAAGAAACCCTTTCTTGTCACCTGGACTATTTCTGCGACTTGCCAAGCTAAACGTTTGAGTGTATAGGGTCTCTTCTGAAGATAAAACAGAGATTAGTTCTAATAACTTGAACAGAGAAGCTCTCTAGTGCTGAGCCCTGAACATACTTCTTGGATTGCACCAGAAGTCCGGAAACTCAGATTCTGGTTTGGTTACTAATATACTGGCTGTGTTACATTGAGTTTCAGTTTTCCTATGTTAAATGAATGGTGGAGCTGAGATGGATTTTAAGGTACTTTCCAACTTTGACATTAAAGTTCTAAAAGAGTTATTGAAAAAAAAATCTACACAATACCACACCCTCTTTCTAATATAATTTATTATATTAGATATTAGATCTTTATATTAATTTATATTAGAATATAAATTAATTATCTTCATTCCTTTTCTGACTGCTCCCCAGGCTCCTTGGACTTTCTCTGGGATGACATAGAAACTCTTCATCTTGGAAGCTCACTACTTCTCACCCTGGAATACCCTATGATATCTCTGTGGCCTCTACCTCCAGTTCCTATTTAAAGACTTAGGTCCATCATGACTTCATTCCTCTCTATGATTCCTGATTCTCTGAACTTCTAAATTATCTCATGAGCTCAAAAGGATGACCCAAGATTTCTGCCTTCTAAAGCAAACCAGAAGAAAAATATCTGCTTCTACAAGACATATGACAAGCAGCCATCTAGTCTTTACTTAAAAAACATCCAATAATAGGGAACTAACTCATTATCTCTCTAAAGCTCATTAGATAGTTATATTTTTATGACACATTTTCTGATATCAAACTTAGGTTTCTTCATTGTAACTTCCATCAAGTCTGTAAACACTTACTAAATGTTTAATTATGCAATAGGCACTGTGGCTGGAGATGCAAATAAGAGCAGAAAGATAGACAGTTCCCTGACCTCAAAGAGTTGGCATTCTTTTTTTTTTTTTTTTTGCTTTTTAAAAAAAAATTTCAACATCATTTTATTTTCCAAATTAGGTGGAGTTGGCAGAGAAATCTTGAAGAACTGATAAAATTATTCCCTCAGGCAATCAGGGATAGGTACTGATGGGAATCAATTTAACCTTATAGTCCCAAACTCTATGGAGGTCGTGGGAAGGAGCCCCACCTTACAGTGTCCAGTCAGAAATCCAAGTTACATAAAGTCAAACCTCTGAGGTTAAATTTCCCCTATAAATCTGTCTATGGCCCACAACATCTTTGTTGAATCCTTTTTGGGGTTATAGCCTTTCACAGTATTTTGCCTCATGGTGTCTTTCTCATTTTTAAAGTTAACTCTTTTAGGGTGCTAAATCCCTTTATCAATCAATGGAGTTCTCCTACTTAATAACATATTTCTTTTCTTCTTTCTTTCTTTCTTTCTTTCTTTTTTTTTTGCAATGGGATATTTCTTTAATGGATTCTTCCAAATTCCTTTCCTTCTGTATTGCTCTCTATTTTATATTTACAACTCCTGATGTCTATTGCATTTCTTCATTTTATCTGTAACCTCTTCTCCTAAATAAACATACCTTTTGCCAAAGAGAATGACCCTTGTGAATTCTTCACGTGTCCAAACCCCAACATTTGGCACTAAAACCCATCATTTGGTGCTGAACCTCAAACATATCAACACTACCTACCTCCTAAGATTGTTGTAAAGAAAGTACTTTTGCAAGCCTTAATGTTCAATAGAAACATGATTTATTGTTTTATCTGTCCTTCTTTGGATAAGTTTTAGTCAGTCAATATTCTTTTAAAAATGTCTTTCTGCAGAACTAAGTAAAATGCTCCAGAGAAGATCTTACTAGATCAGAGACTAGCAGTATTATTCCAAAAGCAAAAATCTATAGAATAAAAAAAAAATGGAAAATCCTCAAAGAAGAAAATAGTTTCAGTCCATAGAGGAAGACAGAAAAAAGAAAAAAAGAGGAATGGGATTGGGGAGAGAGAGACAAAGAGAGATAGAGTGACAGAAACAGAGATAGAAACAGAGACAGAGACAAAACAGAGAGAGAAAGATTGCAAAACTGTTATTCAATCTCCCTGGAGAAAGAGTGGATCAGAATAAATAAATGAACAAAAAAGCCTTTTATGTTTGTTACATGCCAGGTATTGTGTTAATTGTTGAGAATACAAGAAAACAGAATAGTTCTTGCCTTTAGAAACTTACATTCTAATAGAGAAAGATCAGTGGTGGCCAGGAAGGAGTGTTTTGACCAAGGGAAGTCAGAGGGAGGGTGTTTGGAGTCTTAGGGCAAATAATTGACATTTTTGCTACAGGAATGATAGTGTTTTCAGAGCTAGAACTGGAAAGCAAGTACTAAATTTGAAATCCAGTGCACTAATTTGGAAACCAGGGATCCTGGTAAACAGAACCAGATGTCCTAATGGTCAGATCTCAACTCTGTTATTTCTGTGACCTGAACAAAGTCTAGGGACCTCCTTGATTCTTAGTGTCCCCGTGTTATAAAATGAAATACTTTCCCTTCAGGATCCTTTCCAGCACTAAATCTTTGGATATTATATAAGCCTAAACAATCCCAATAGACTTGTGATGGAGAGGGCCTTCTGCATCCAGAAAGAGTACTTACTATGGGGACTGAATGAGGATCTTTGTTGCTGTTGTTGTTTACTTGCTTGTTTTTTTTCTCTATTTTTTCCCTTTTTGATCTGATTTTTCTTTTGCAGCATGATAAATGTGTAAATTATGTTTAGAAGAATTACACATGTTCAACTATATTGGATTGCTTGCTATCTAAGGGAAGGAGGAAAAGGGGAGGGAAAGGAGAAAAATATGGAACACATGGTTTTTTAAGGGTAAATGTTGAAAACTATCTTTGCATGTGTTTTAAAGATAAAAAGCTATTATTAATTTTTTTTTAAAGAAAGGGAAAAAAAGAAAGTGTATATAAGCCTAAAAATGAGTTAGGGAGCCAGATGTTTCATCCTATGTTCAGTTCCTCTCCCATTCCCAAATATTCTCCCTGCTCTGGGTGTGGGTCCTACTCCAGGGGAAGGTGGGGGCAGAAAGTAAAGATGTTGAGCTCTGCCAGAGAACTCATTAACTGATTTAAGTCAGCTTAAAGGGATTACAGTTTTGTATGAAGAGAGCATTCAGGGTAATTTGTAAAAGTTATATAAGAAGGAGAGGATGGGGGCAGGGCAAAACCTCAGTGCTCCAGAGTGAGCTATAGAGACAAAATCCAAAAAACAGCAATTATTGGGAATCAATTCCCTGACTATAGACAGAGGAGAAGAGAAGGCATTAATCAGCAAGGGTCTGGGTATGATTCTAGATGCTCAGGGTATTCTAGAACCAACTCAAAACTGAGCAGATTGGTAAATGTTCAGTGAGCATCTACACACCAAACTCTACACTTTAGGGCTTGATTTATTGCTTTGTTGGTCATCTGGATTTAAGACGTGTCAAGGATTCAAATAAAACTTAAAAGTGTGTCCACTGTAGACAGATACTTTTGTAGATCCAGTCAATGCATTCTTGTTCAGGGGTCACTTTCTCTAGGTTTTGTGCTAAATCTACATCTGGAATATCTTTCAATTCTGTGCCAAGTCTTAGGTGACTTGTACAAAATGGCCCAAGGAGAGTAAGTTGGATGATGATCCTAGTAGAAGAAAATAGAGATGTTTGGCTTAGTGAGGAGAAGCAACCAAAGCAACCATTATTTGTGAAAAGAACCACAAATCTGTAAAGGATCTGGTTTAGCTCTACTGAGATGTCCTGTGAGACTGTGGTATATTGCTGCTTCTACCTTTCCCCTTCTAAGTTTCAGGTTTCTTTCATCTGCAAAATGAAAGAGGGGAGGGGTGACCCAGATATGTGATAAGGTTTTTCTATAAATTTTATGATTCTATGAATTGGGAGAAGATGAAATCTTTTGCCAGTATTTTTACATTTAATTTTTATTTTTTTCAATTACATGTAAAAAAAAAACTTTTAATATTTGTTTTTTTAAAAAATTTGGAGTTCTAGATTCTCCCCTTCTCTCCCTTCCTTCCCCCTTTCCTCAGTATGCAAGCAATTTGATACTGATTATACATGTGCAGTCATGCAAAATATTTCCCCATTATTCATGTTTTTGCCAAGTATTTGAAAGTCTTTGTAGAAGTGAGAATATAGACTTTTTCTTCTCAATCTCAGAATGAAGATCAGTGAATAGAAATTTCAGAAAGATTTTGACTTTTGCTAAAATTTAATTTGTTTTGGGATACATTTTAAATTTCAAGATTTTGATTTTTAAAGGATCTGTACCTTTGGGAGGGAGCATCTAGTAAGTCATGATCAGTCATTAACATCTGACCTAAAGGCAGAATTTTATGTCTCTCTTTGTTAAATTCTATTATAATAGAGTCAGTGAGGCTTGGTGGATAGAATGGGGATTCTTCAACTTTTCCATTTGTGTCCCCTTTTTGCCTGAGAAATTTTTAAGTGACCTCAGATATAGGCATATAAAATAAGTATACAAATCAAACATTTACTGATAACAAATTATAATTTTGTGATCCCCATATTCAATTATGAGACTGCATATGGGATCATGACCCATAGTTTAAGAAACTTTGGGATAGAAAGCTGGCCTTACCTGTGGGATCTGAGTGTGGACCACAACATAGCATTTCTATACTTTCTATTGATGTTTGCTTGCATTTTGTTTTCCTTCTCAAGTTTTTTTTTCTTATAGATCTGATTTTTCTTGTACAGCGAGATAACTATATAAATATGTATACATGTATATTTTATCATATGTTTTAAAATAGTTAACATGTATTGGATTACCTGCCACTTAGGGGAGGGGATGGGGAGGAAAGAGGGAAAAATTTGGAACAGAAAGTTTTGTAAAGGTCAATGTTGAAAAATTACCCATGCATATGTTTTGCAAATAAAAAGGCTTTAATCAAAAAAAGAAAGAAAGGAAGAAAGGAAGAAAGCTGGCTTTAGACCTGAGAAGACTGGGATTCAAGTGCTGCTTCTGACACATGTTGCCTCTGTGGCTTAATCACTTAATCTCTCAGAGCTATGGGCCAGTTTCTAAGACCCTAACTTACAAAGAAGGTACAAACCAGCACCAGTAGAAAGAATTGCTTCATCTGGTGTTCCCAAATTCACAGATCTAGTTGCTTTCCCTTAATAAATTTGACCAAATGAATTTTTAACTTCTTGATAACTTGTGGGGGGTTTTAATGGGTTTGTTTTTTAAGGAAAAAGTAATCAAGAAGGTGAATTTTCCAAAAGTGGGATAGACTGGCACCTGAGACAGGGAGCATGTCACTGGACATGCTATAGAGAGGAAAGTCAGATATCAGTGGAAATGGAAAAAGAATTTATTAAATGCCAAGTACTTTCCATATGTTCCTTCATTTTGAAACTCCAGTAAATCTGGGACATAAGTGTTATTATAATCTCCATTTTACAGATGAGGAAATTAAGGGCAAAAGAGCTCAAATGACTTGCTTAGGGTCACATAGGTAAGTGTCTAAGGCTGTATTTGAACTTGGGTCTTTCTGACTCCAGGCCCAGAGTTCTTTTCACTTTCCTGGGCCAGGCCAGGCCAGGATTGGCTTTATCTTTAAAAGGAATGTCTTTTCCACACTTAGCCTGACTGAGTGCCAAAATCCCACAGATTAATGCTTCCTATCCTGGAGTAGCTCTCCCAATGGGAGGGATTTTAAGAGTCAGTCCCCTAGAGGGAAGAACATGGTAAGCCAAGACCAGTCATGGCCAATCACTAGCATCTAGCCTAAATTCAAGCTTTCATAACTATGGGTATTCAATTTTACCCTAATTGATTTGAAACAAGTCTTTATTTCACAGAGATCTCAATTTTTTGTTTTGGTGTTTAATTTAGTTTATTTTAATTAATTTAATATTTTATTTTGAGGCATGTAATATATGATGAGAGTGATGGACTATCTCATGGGCAGTTTCTTAGGCAAGCTTCTTTTATGGTTTAAAACAGATCTTCATTTATGATGGTGCTAATGGGTATACAGCTTTAACAGCTAGAGCCAGCCATTAACAGTAAGTTCCTTCTATACCTTGTAGTGTAGTCTTAAAAAAAAAGAAAAAGAAAGTTTTATTGACATCTTTTGTTTGGTTGGGGTTTTTTTTATCCCCCCAAAGTCTCTGTAAGAAAAAACTAGCCAAAATGAATACCTTAGATACTCCCACATAGAGCAATCACACAATGATAACAATAGCTAGCATTTATGTAGCACTTTACAAATATTATCTCCTTTTATCCTTAAAACAGCTTGGGAAGCAGATTTTATTATAATCCTCCTCTTACAGCTGAGGAAACCAAGGTACATGGAATTACCCAACCTGCTAGAATTTGAGGCTAGATTTGAACTTATTACCAGGTCCATTTTTCTATCTACTCTACTACGAGCTTCCAAAATACAATATTCCAAATATCCACCCACTTCTCTTGAAATATTTCAAGTCTGACTGTTATCTGACACATCAGCTATCCTTCCCAGTTTTGTAATATGTACAGATTTGATAAATCATCCAATTACTCTTCATCTGAGTCATTGATAAAAATTTTGAATGGCACAGGGCCAAAGCAGGAAGTTCTGGCCCAATCCAAAAGAGATCTCTCAACAGATTGACAACAATCATTAAAAATTTTTTTGCATCTGTTCATTAAACCAGTTCTGATCCTACCTAACTTTACAATCATTTAGGTCTCACCTTTTCTTCTTGTCCAAGAGGATATTTCAATTTTGATTGCCCTTTCTCTCCCTATCCCTTCTCCTCCCTGACCCCATATGTTGGGTTATTGTAAGGCATTCAACCCATGATGTGGCTTATCTTTCTCCACATTATAAATTTCATATCATCTTTCTCCCTTATGGCCCTGAATTTGGTCATATGGAATCTTACCTGAATATATCGAGTCAATTTGGGACGTGTATCAAGACCATTGATTCAGTCTATAATCCTTAACTCACTTTTAGTCAATCAAAATATTTCTCGGTTCATGATGGATTTTTGAATAGTGGGTTTATAGTCTACTAAATATTATTTATTATGTTTCCATACTCTCCCAAAGGAAAAAGTGAGGACATATAATGAGATAGAGAGTTCTTTCTCATCACCTCAAAAACCCTTTTATAATATAAGCTCTTATAATACACAAATCTAAATCATTCTATTGATACCCCTGCCTCTGCTTTTCTTCTCCTGTAAAATCCATTGTTATATAGTTCAAAAGATAACTCCGATAGGAAGCTTTATTCCTTCCATTCAATAATGATTTCTCACATGTCATTTTGCTTATAGTTGTCCTTCCATTTAAAAAAATTCTATAATTAACCAAAATCATATGAAATGAACATTTCCTTATACAAAATAGAATACAATAAGTGGATCAAAGATGAAGCTATACTTTGGGATGAAGACCAGTAGGGTTTTTTGTTTGTTTGTTTGTTTTAGTTCAAATCTGGCCTCATGTACTTTCCGCAGAATCATAAAATATTTGAAAATATACCCACTGAAAATGTACCTGTTTGTTCCTGTAGAGTCTAATAGACCCAAATAATTGGGAAAATATTAATTGCTCATAGATAGAGTAGACCAATAATAATAATAATACTTGTAATTTACTTAGTATCATATCAATCAAGCTACAAAGAAATTACATTATAGATCTAGAAAAAATTAATGACCAAATTGATTGGATAGAAAAGTTCAAGAATCTAAATGAAAAAAAATTGAGAAAAAAGACAAAGGAAAGGGCCCTAGCAATAACAGATATCAAATTATACTACAATGCAGTAACCATCCAAACTCTTTGGTAATGCTTGCTTATTTACACAGAAAGCTTGCTCAGTGGAATAGATTCACCACATACAGAAGCAAATGAACAAAGTAAAATAATGTTTTTGATAAACTCAAAGACCCAGCATCCATGGAGAGGAATTATGATTCTGTCATTAAAGATATGTTATTACTGATTTGTTCAGTCACGTTCAACTCTTTGGGATTTTTCCCATTGATGTTTTTCCAACATTTTTTTTCATTATGTGGTCATAGTATTTAAGCTTCATTGTCAGTATTTGAGCTTCTAATAAATAGCCTGAGTATTGATTGACTTGACCTCCTTGCTGTCCAAGGGATTCTCAAAAGTCTTCTCCAGCACCACAATTTGAAAGCATTGATTCTGCAGCATTCAACTTTCCTTTTAATCCTACTTTCACAGTCATGGGTTGAACCCAGTTATCTGGTCTCCTCTGCTATTCTCTTCTCTCCACTGAGCTGCTCTCAGCTGAGCATCTTAGCTGAACTGCTCTTTAGGTCTTGGCTCTGTGCTAAATCACAATTGCTATTTGACAAGTTCTTTGTTAAGTTTTTGGAAGTTTAACAGCTTTTTCGTTGTGGCTGTAGGTTTTCTTAGGTCTTTGGGACTATTGACCATAGTCTATTATGTCTAACCAGCTAACCAGAGATGTTCTTATATTAAAATCTTTCCTTGAACTCCTTTTAACTGGACACCAATCAGGGTCACAGAATCACAGAATTTGACATTTAGAAGAGATCTCAATAGCAATCTAATTCATTTCACACTGGGAAAGAATTACTATTTATATAATAACTGGTCGTACAATCACTGATTGATTTTCTTTTCTTTTTCATTTAATTTTTATCTTTTTCTCAATTACATGTAAACAAAAAAATTAACATTCTTTTTAGAAAATTTTGCATTCTGTATTCTCTTCCTCCCTTCTCCTACCTCTTGAAAGGCAAACAATTTGATATGATTATACATGTGCAGTCATGCAAAACATTTCTATATTGGCCATGTTACCAAGAAAAAAAAATAGACCAAAAAAACCTCAAGAATAATAAAGTAAAGGGGGAAAGTGCACTGCTTTACTGCCAAAGAGGGTAAACCAATCATTTCTTCTTTTTAAAAAAAAATTCCATTTTTTGTTTGTTTGTTTTGGAGGGGGGGTGAAGATAGGTTCCTTAGCTTAAACCTTTACTGTGTCAGTTCAAAATTCCTCTTAATTCCGATTATATCTGAATTTTGGGAACCTGGATTCCCTTTAAGTCATACCAAGGACACCATTTCTCAAAACTACAAAAGAAGTGGGTAAAACTCAGGTGAGATTCTTTTTAGTCTTGGTTGCAAATTTATTTGGGAGCAAAACTGAAAAGGTTCAGGTGGGACTTGCAGAGCTGGAAATCTTTGCTCTTCCCACAAGCAACTGAAATGAGTCAGAAAGACTCCTTATACTTACAACCCTAACAAAAATATATTCCACACAGTTCAGCCCTTGAGGACACACTGCACTGTATTGTTCATTGTGTTTTCCTATCCTTGGGCTAGGACCATTCGGATTAATGAATATTTCTGATGATGAGATAATGGACTGAATTTTATCCAGAGAGGGATATCTACCTCCTTTCTGCAACCGAGGTGGGTCTGAGACGGGCTAAGTCTTGGGAGTCTCCCTCCCAAGAGAAGGAGTTTCCAATGCTTCTCCTTTTGTCTCCTGCACATCAGAGACAGGTACGAGACAGGACACATAGTAGGTCTGTAAGAACTTGTTTGCAGATGGATTGGCTTCCAGCTAAATGTTCTGGGATCACAGGTGCCAAGATGAAACTAGAAGACGCCCATGTGTATTTTTATTTTCCTACACCTCCTTTCCAGGGAACATTCTACACATCTTAAAGAAATCAAAGGGATTCACAAAGCTGCTGACAATTCCTGGAACTGGAGCAAATGAATTATAAGAAGGTTGTGGAGCACCTGATGTGCCCAGAGCTGAAGGAGACAAAAGTCCCAATCTCTGCCAACATGGCACTCCCCAACCAGTAAGGGGGAATGGATCACAGGCACAGACAAGTATAAAACACAAGTGCTTGAGCATGGTAAGGACCAAGCATCAACAAAGGGAACCTGTAGGTGGAATCAGATCCTTCAATTACTGACTCCTGTGACCTGCTTTTCTTCTGTAAAATAAGCCCAGACTAGATAGTCTTTCCATTCTAAGGGGTAACTATTTTAAAATATTTTAAAATCTTTCC
>JAJPUD010000503.1:183787-200412 GCA_023553655.1 Myrmecobius fasciatus
TCTTTCTTTCTTTCTTTCTTTCTTTCTTTCTTTCTTTCTTTCTTTCTTTCTTTCTTTCTTTCTTTCTTTCTTTCTCTCTCTCTCTCTCTTTCTTTCTTTCTTTCTTTCTTTCTTTCTTTCTTCCTTTCCTTCTTTCTTTCTTCCTCTTCCTTCCTTTCTTCCTTCCTTCCTTCCTTTCCTCTTTCTTTCTTCTTTTCTTTCTTTTTTGCTTCATTCCTTCCTTCCTCCCTTTCTTTCCTTTCTCTTTCTTTCTTCCTTTCTTCCTTCCTTCCTTCATTTTCTTCTTTCTTTCTTCCTTCCTTTCTTCCTTCCATCCTTCCTTTTTTCCTTCCTTCCTGCCTTCCTTCCTTCCTTCCCTCCCTCCTTCCTTCCTTGCTTCCTTCCTTCCTTCCTTCCTTCCTTCCTTCCTTCCTTCCTTCCTTCTTTTCTTCCTTCTTTTCTTCCTTCCTTCTTTCCTTCCTTCCTTCCTTCCTTTCTTTCATCTCTCTCTCTCTCTCTTCCTTTTTTATTTTTTATCTAATCTATTTTTTTTTTTACTAAGTGAATAGAACTGTTGGCTTGAAGTAGTGAAGACTTTTGAGTTTCAATCCTCCGACACATACTAGTTGTATGGACTTGGACAAGTCACTTTAACCTCAGTTTGCCTCAGTTTCTTCAACTCTAAAATGAAGTCAATTATGACTTCATTCCAGGGTTGTTGTGAGAATCAAATGAGATAATTTTGTAAAATGTTTTGTAAACATTAAAGAGCTATATGGATGTTTACTATTATGCTCATTAAAGCAGAGTAGCCCTAGATTGTGGTGCTAGATTAAGGATCTTAAATGTTACTCAGCAGGTATTTGGAAACATGTGAAGATTTCTGAGCAATGAATAGGTGTGAGAACAAGGAATATAATTCTGATTGGGTTTCCAGAGGCAGCGAATAAGAGGACCTAATTATTGTTGTTGTTGAATTGTGTCCTATTCTTTGTGACTGGATTTTCTTGGCAAAGATATTGGAATAGTTTACCATTTCCTTCTCCAGCTCATTTTACAGATGAGGAAACTGAGGCAGAGTCAAGGGACTTGCCCTGTCTCACACAGCTAGTGAGGCCAGATTTGAATTCATAAGTCTTCTCTATTCACTTTGCCATCCAGCTGCCCCCCAAAAACCTAATTAGATGTGCTTCCTAATTATCCAGGTAAGTTTAATGGTGGTTTTTAACCAGAGTGGAGGCAGTGGGGAGAAAGGGATGGATGTGAGAACTATTATAGGCGTGGGAAGGACAACCATTAGTAATTGATTGTGTGAGAGATGAGAGAAAGGGAAGAACTAGAAATAACCCCAAGTTAAATGCCACTCACAGAAACAGTAATGTCACAAAGGGGCAGTTTTGCTGCAGAGGAAGAAAATTATAGGCTTGGCTTAGGGCATGTTGAGTTTGAAGTGCCAATGGCACATAAATGAGACTTTCTCTAAATAGTCTGGGGGAGGGAAGGAGAGAGCAGAGCCCAGGTTCACAGATGAATGTAATAAAAATTAGAATGTGATAAAAGATTCCAAGTAATAAAGATCACTTTGGGCTTGGAGAACAAGAATGGCTTTGTCAAAGAAGTAGCCCCTGAGGTGAACCTCAAAGGAGGAAGGCAAGTTGAAATAGGGGTTAAAAAGTGGGGCCCTTTTGGACATAATTATGAGCTAAGGCACAGAGCAAGACTAATGCATGAAATATTATTATTTTTTTTGAGCACACAGTTCAAAGAATAGAGCAGTAAAAGATAGAGTAGAAATATAAAGACCAGACAGAAGACAAAGCTAAAGAAATAGGGAGTTGGTAAGAGTGTTTGAGCAAGAGAGTGACATGGTCAGAAGGATAAATGAGGAAGAAAATATTAGCAGCTGTATGAAGAATAGAGGGATCAGAGGATAGAGAAACTGCTTAGGAAGCCATGGTAATGAGGATCTAGATTAAAATATTGGCTATGAAATCATAGAGGAGTGGATGGTGATGAATGATGAATGACAAAGAGTAGAATTTGCTGGCTGGTTGATATTAGGAAGTGGGGGTCACAAAGAAGGAGAAGTCAAAAATGAAACTGAAATTTGAAGTTTGGGAGATTGAAGCAGATAAGGACAGGTTTGCAGGAAAGAAAATGACTTCACTTTGAGATGAAGAGTTGCAGGTACTGGCAACACAAATCTTTTTTTTTTTTTTTTAATTAAAGCTTTTTTATTTGCAAAACATATGTATAGGTAATTTTTCAACACTGATCCTTGCAAAGCTTTCTCTTATAAATTTTCCCCCCTACTCCCCACCCCTCCCTTAGATGGCAGGATATCCACTACATGTTAATTATGTTAAAATACTTGACAAATCAAATATGTGTATACATATTTTTACAGTTATCTTGCTGTGCAAGAAAAATCGTATCTACAAGAAAAAAAATCTGAGAAAGGAAATAATGCAAGCAAACATCAATCGAGAGTATGAAAATGTTATGTTGTGGTCCACATTTCACATCCCTCTCTCTGGGTGTATATGGCTTTCTTCACTGAACAATTGGAACTGGTTTGAAACATTTCATTGTTGAAGAGAGCCATGTCCATCAGAATTGATCATCATATAGTCTTGTTGTTGGCAACACAAATCTGTGGAGATGTCTAGCAACTGGTTGGAAATGTGGGGGTTGGAACCCTGGAAAAGGTCATGAGTAGATCTATATAATTGTTGGTCATAGAAGATTGGGCCATGAGAACATGCAGACAAACCATCTTATATAAAAATCCTGCAACAAAATTTTGCCTGGGATTTATAACATGATTACAAAAAATCAAGCCCATTGAAAATCCCCAAGCTCAATCTGTTAAAAGAGTCTGACAGGAAGTAATTCACCGGGTATACCTCTCCCCTTCACAGTGATTTCTGGTCCCTGAATAGTAATGAATTCTCAGTAGTAATACTTTATCATTGGGTGTACTTCTTCCCTTCACAGTGACTTCTGTTCCCTAAATAATCATGAATTCTCAGTGTAATCCTTTCAGCAAACAGTTTTTCAGCTTATAGAAAAAAGTAACAAAAGCCATAATAGAAACAACAACAACAACAAAAAACTGTGATTAATAAGCTTTAGGAGTGACTGGGCCTTAGCACTCTTATTCAATGTGAAGTCAGGACAAATGTTGATGTATTTGGAAGGATGGGTGAGGCTTAATGAAGAACAGTCTCCCACACCCTTGCCTGGGGAGAACTGAAGCATTACATCCAGATGAAAGGGCTAAGGGTGCTAGCCTTGGCTCATTTGGGAATATTGACGTGATTCTGGAATCACAGAATGGAGGCAACAGTTACTGAAAAGGGCTGGGCAAGCTAGCACAAGTGAATTGGTTGTACCCCCTTTATCTCTCAAGAGGAGAGTGTTATGTAAGGGGAAACAAAGAGATTTCATAGAAAGTTAAAATGAAAGGGTGTTTGGAAAATAGTGTTAAAGCATAGAAAGATAAAGTTGAAAGGGAATTTTGTATAGAGAATATTGGATCACAGAGCATATGATGTTGCCTCTGAAAAAGGAACTTGGAAAATAGAATGAAATGCCATCTAGTCCAACTCCTTCCTTTGACAGTTGAGGAAACTAAGGTTTTGAGAAATGAAGGATCTATATTCCCCAAAAGCCAATGAGTAGTAATGGTGGATCGTGAGCTCAGCCTCCTGACTCCAAATCTATCCAGAATTCTTCAAGGATTATAAATATCCAGATCTCAGAGGTTAAAGATAGTGAGATAAGACCCATATTCATATTAATACATGGTGATGGGGGAAGGGATAATCACAAGAACCAAATTTTTCTTCTCTATAGGGAATGAAATCTCTTTTGGTGGCAAGCCATTGGAAAATTCTGAGAAGGGAATAATTTCCATGGTGTATCAGAGCATCATCTCTGGTCTCCATTCCTGTAGCACGTGGTTAGAGTTGTTACAGGGAGTATTTTTTGTTTGCTTGTTTTAATGTGTCAAATGATCTCTAAGATTCTTCCCATCACTGGGATTCTGGAATTCTCAAGATAAAGCTATTGATCTGAAAGCCATCATTGGTGACCTAGGAGAGAGCCATTTCAGCAGAGTAATGGGGAAGGAGATCAGGTTCCAAGAGACTGAGAACAGGTGTTGAAAAACTACCCACAAGCTAAGTAGACAATTCTAGTCCTTTATGGTGACTTCCCCCCACAGAACAAAGTTCTCTTTCTGGTTATCAAAACCCCTCAAATCCAAACCTTCCTTGACCCTCACTCAACTCAGGTCCCTCCTAGCTGGAAGGGAAACCTTCCCTCTGAACACCCATAGAAATTCTCTCATGGCCTCTAATACATATATGGTGAATCAGATAGACACTTTTCTGTGGAATTCAGTGATCTTTAATATTGCTACTATATAATTTTTGGGGAGGACGCTGTAAATGTGTGTGTTCTGACAGCTCCATTGATCACTTCTGTCTCTCTATCCTCATCTCCCTATTCTCTGAGACAATTGAAATTAGGCCAATTAATAACCCTACAATGGCCTCTAAATGTTCAAGTATAAGGAAGAGTCAATTGTTGATAAGTCAAACTTCATTGCTGTCTTATTTTAAGGAATTGTCATGGCCACCCCAACCTTCAGTAATCACCACCCTGACCAGCCAGCATAGAAACAAGACCCTCTACCAGAAAATATATACATATGTATATATTAGGACTCACTGAAAACTCAATGGTTAGCATATTTTTTTAAGCAATAAAGTATTTTTAATTAAAATATGTATGGTGATATTTTTGTTCTTGCACCAAATGTGTTGATTTTTTAAAATTTCAATAACATTGTATTTTTCCAATTACATGTAAAGACAGTCTTCATCATTCATTTTTTGTTTTGTTTTTGAATTAATTTATATGTTCAAAAGTATTTTACTTTTCCAAATATGTATAAAGATAGTTTTCAACATTAGTTTTTGTAAAACTTTTTCTAAATTTTTCTCCCTTCCTCTCATACCTTCCCCTTCCCCAGGACAGCAAGAAATATGATATATGTTAAATATGAGCAATCCTTTTAAACATATTTCCATATTTATCATCAATATTCATTTTTGTAAGATTTTGAGTTCCAAATTTTTTTCTTCTTCCTTCCCTACCTCCTTCCTCTCCAAGACAGCAAACAATCTGATATAGGTTATACTATACATTAATTTTTTAAAGACATAATACTATTATATACTTTTTTTTTTTTTGGCTTTTTGCTGAGGCAATTGAGGTTAAGTGACTTGCCCACTATTATATACTTAATGGTGTAAACATAACTTTTGCATGCACTGAGAAACCAAAAATTCCATGTGATTTGCTTTATTGTTCTGGTCTATAACCAAACCCTCCATATCTCTAAGGTATACCTATCCTATAAGTTATTCTCCCTGTTTTGTTCATTTCACTCTCATTAGTTCTTCCTGTGTCCTCTGAAACTAATCAATGGATATTATCATTTTTCACTGGGGCAATAGTGTCATTCCATATACAACTGTATTTTGTTTGGCCATTCCCTAACAGGGGGACACCCTCTAAGTTTTCAGTTTTTTGCTCCTACAAAGCTACTTTCAGTGTTTTTGTATATATGGATCTCATTAGGGATCTTCAAGTAGAAACTGGTTGACCCTTTGTCAGATATATTATACTTCAGACAGACTGAACTCAAACCTGCTGAGGTCCCTTCTGTCATTTCTGTAGAAAGCCTCATTCTTCTTACAAGTAAGGGTTTGTTTCTTTTTTTAATGAGTAATAACCATAAACACTTGGAACTAAAAGAGATTATAAAAATGCCAAGTCAGACTTGCATTATTAGTCACGACATATTCTCATCCAGTCAGAGCCAGCCATACTGGTTCTTTCTTTCCTCTGATCCTGGGGCCTCCTAGTCCCAAAAGGTATTAAAGAACTTAAGAAAGAGAATAATTGCCATTTCTAGTTTTCTCCAGTATAGGAAATATGAGATGTAGACAAACCACCAAGAGCCTCAGAGAATGGCTTTAAAAGGGTGGGATAAACCTGCAGGTAAAGAGGTGAGTTTGGACTTCGTGTTACTTACCAGGTAAAAATGTATATGATTTCACCTTTTACAGGAAAAAGAAATAGTAGATAGCATTTACATCATGCTTTAAAGTTTGCCAAATGCTTTACAATATTATCTTATTTTATCCTTGCAATAACCCTGGAAGGTAGGTGCTATTATAAAAGTAGAAACTTAGGTAAATAGTATCCAGGGTCACAATGGATGGGAGTTAGGAAGTGTCTGAGGTCAGATTTGAATTCAAACTTCAGGCTCCCTACTTTGTATGGAATGCGATTTTTTAGAGAAATTCTGAAAAGAGAGTAATTGCTATAACTTGCCAAATAAAATACTTCTGTTTTCTGCCTCTCTAGGACCTGGTTCCAGGTGATATAGGGAGGATTTTTTTTTGCTTCAGATAAGTAACAAATCAGAAGATCTCTGAGATCCCTCCCATCCTTGGATTCCTCTACCACTGGAGCCCCTTGATTTTTTCCCCACATCTTTGCTTTGTTATAAGTCCTGATTTCAGCATCTGGAAGGGCACGCTAGTGTAATGAACAGAGTGCTGGACTCAACTTCAGGTGGTCTTGGCTAGAGTCTCAGCCCTGCCAACTGCTAACTATATGACCTCAGATAGAAAATTTCTTCTCTTGGAAAGGCTTGCCAACCATCATCTTCCTTCCAAAGTACTGATCACTGCTGGAAACAGTCCTGTATTCTTGTAGGCTCTTAACAACTGCAGACATAATCATTGTAATACTTAGATTTTACAGTGTCACTGCCCTGGTTTAAAAAAAAAAAAGCATTCCTTGGGTCCCTATTACCTCTAGAATAAATGAATATTCCTTAGTGCAGCATTTAAAGCCTTTCAGTATCTGGCTCTAAATTACCTTACCATACTTATTTTTAAAAAATTTTTATTAAAGCTTTTTATTTATAAAACATATGAATGGGCAATTTTTCTTTTCTCTTTTTAAATTCTTATTAAAGCTTTTTATTCACAAAACATATGCGTGGGTAATTTTTCAACATTGACCCTTGCAAAACTTTCTATTCCAAATTTTCCCCTCCTTCCCCCCAACCCCTCCCCAGATGGCAGGTAGTCCAATATGTTAAAATATATGACAAATCCAATATATGTATACATATTTATACAGTTATCTTGCTATACAAGAAAAATCAGGTCAACAAGGAAGAAAAAAAACCTGAGAAAGAAAACAAAATGCAAGCAAACAACAACAGAAAGAGTGAAAATGCTATGTTATGGTCCTTACCATACCTATGTTACCCTCATCCATATCTTCAATTTCTTATTTGAATTGGACTACCAGCTTTTTCTGTTTGTTTGGTTTTTTTTGGTGGCAAAGATCAAGTCCAAAGCCCCTGAATAGTAGATAAATCCTATATAATTATGTTCATATTTATTCTCCCTGTATAATATAATTATATTTTCTCTCATAGGGTAAATAGAGTTATCAGTCCCGTATACTTTTGAAATTTGTTCAGAAGCAAATCACTTGTTTCTTAATAGCATTGAAATAACATCTCTCTCCTTACTTCTCCCCAACCTCCACCACATATATATATATTCACAATCTTAGAAGTCCTTCCATTTTTATGCTATTTACAAGAAAAGGAAGCATGATGTAATAGATTTTTTAAAAATTGACTTCGGAGCCAGTCCCACCTTTGATCCTGGGTAAGTAACTTAACTTTTTCCTAAATGTACTATATATCCAAGCAAATGTCTATAGGAATCACTAAGGGGGAGTGCTGTTATTGATCACTTGTTTCAGGTGTGTCCAACTCTTCGTGACCCCATTTGGGTTTTTCTTAATAGATATTGGATGATTCGCCATTTCCTTTTCCAATTCATTTTACAGATGAGGAGACTGAGGCAAACAAGGTTAAGTGACTCACCAGAGTCCCACAGCTGAAGTCATATATCATCATTTTCCCACTCCATTTTCTCCACCCTCCTAGCTTCCCTGACTTTCTTCAATCTCAGCTAAAATCCCACCTTCTACAAGAAGTCTTTCCTGGTTCCCTTTAATGTGATTATTTTCCCTCCGATGATTATCTCCAATTTACCCTGCATTTATCTTATTTCACATTTGGCATGTTGTCTCCTCAACTATGAACTCCTTGAGGACAGGGACTATCTTTTGCCTTCTTTGTATTTATAGAATTTAGCCCAAGCTAGGTATGTAGTAGATACTTAATAAATGCTTGTTGGCTGATTTCTTTTTAATGGCTCTTACAGTAGATTTTTCTAGTAGGCTTTTTTAAAATTAATTCTCCAAGATTCTCTAAATATACCATCATATCAACTGCAAAGAGTGATAATTTGGTTTCCTCATGACCTACTAATTCCTCCAATTTCTTTTTCTTCTCTTATTGCCAAAGCTAACTTTTTTTTCCCTGAGACAATTGAGGTTAAGTGACTTGCCCAGGGTCACACAGCTAGGAAGTATTAAGTGTCTAAGATCAAATTTGAACTCAGGTCCCCCTGACTTCAGGGCTGGTGCTCTATCCACTGCACCACTTAGCTGCCCCCAAAGCTAACATTTTTAATACAATATTGAATAGTACTAGTGATAGTAGACAATCTTATTTACCCTTTTTCTTAATGGGAATGCTTCTATTTTATCCCCATTACATATGATGCTTGCTGATGATTTTAGATAGATACTACTGATTATTTTTTTTATTAAAGCTTTTTTTTTGTATAACATATGTATGGGTAGTTCCCCAGCATTGATCTTTACAAAGCTCTCCATTACAACTTTTACCCCCAGTCCCCTCCCCTCCCCTAGATGGCAGGAAGTCCACTACATGTTAATAATGTTGAAATGCTTGACCAGTTATGAAAGAAAAATCCTATCTACAAGAAAAAAAAGAAAATCAGAGAAAGGCAACACAATGCAAGCAAACCTCAATAGAGAGCATGAAAATGTTACATTGTGGTCCATATTTCATATCCCTCTCTCTGGGTGTATATGGCTTTCTTCACTAAACAATTGGAACTGGTTTGAGACAATTCTTTGTTGCAGAGAGCCATGTCCATCAGAATTGATCATCATGTAATACTGTTGTTGCTGTGTATGATGATCTCCTGGTTCTGCTCATTTCACTCAGCATCAGTTCATGCAAGTCTCTCCAGGCCTCTCTGAAATCCTCCTGTTGGTCATTTCTTACAGAGCAATAATATTCCATAACATTCATATACCATAATTTATTTTTTTTTATTTTAAGCTTTTTATTTGTATAACATATGTATGGGTAGTTCCCCAACCTTGATCTTTACAAAGCTTTCCAATACAAATTTTACCCCCAGTCCCCTCCCCTCCCCCAGATGGCAGGAAGTCCACTACATGTTAATAATGTTGAAATGCTTGAGAAGTTATGCAAGAAAAATCCTATCTACAAGAAAAAAAAGAATCAGAGAAAGGCAACACAACGCAAGCAAATGTCAATAGAGATCATGAAAATGTTACGTTGTGATCCATATTTCATGTCCCTCTTTCTGGGTGTATATGGTTTTCTTCAGTGAACAGCTGGAACTGGTTTGAGACAATTCTTTATTGCAGAGAGCCATGTCCATCAGAATTGATCATCATGTAATACTGTTGTTGCTGTGCATGATGATCTCCTGGTTCTGCTCGTTTCACTCAGCATCAGTTCATGCAAGTCTCTCCAGGCCTCTCTGAAATCGTCCTGCTGGTCGTTTCTTACAGAACAATAATATTCCATAACATTCATATACCGTAATTTATTCAGCCACTCTCCAATTGATGGGCAACCCTTCAGTTTCCAGTTTCTAGCCACTACAAAAAGGGCTGCCACAAACATTCTTGCACATGTGGGGCCCTTTCCCTCCTCTAAGATCTCTTAGGGATATAGGCCCAGGAGAAACACTGCTGGGTCAAAGGGTATGCACAGTTTGACAACTTTTTGAGCATAGCTCCAAATTGCTCTCCAGAATGGTTGGATCCGTTCACAGTTCCACCAGCAATGTATTAGTGTCCCAGTTTTCCCACATCCCCTCCAACATTCATCGTTATCTTTTCCTGTCATTTTAGCCAATCTGACAGGTGTACTACTGATTATTTTAAGGAAAACTCTGTTTATTCCTATGCTCTCTAGTTGTTGTTTTTTTTATAGCAATGGGTGTTGGATTTTGTTAAATGTTTTTTCTGCATCTCGAGATAATTATTTTTAAATTGTTGAGTGAGTAATAGATGAGACAGATTGAAACATCCACTTAGTCAACTTGGGAAATTCACTCACTCTTTCAGGCCCTCAAATTTTCTTCGCTTATGAAATGGAGTTAATAAATGTCATTCCGATTTCCAGAAATTATTGCAAGGCTCCCACGAGGCGATGGATGGGAAATCCTTAACATATTGAACACATAGAGAAAGACTTGGGATAATTATGTGGAAAGAATGGCTGCCCACAATACCCAGCCCTGCATCTGGTGCAAGTTTGGATAGGGGCAGTGAAAGGGAACAATGCCCCAGGCAGGAGTAAAGAAAACTCATCTCCAGATCTTTGTTTTCCTTTTCAGATAATTTCCTGAGAGTGTCACACAAGCTCTGCCAGCAAAATCAGTTCTAAGTCAGTGTTCTAGGGTATCACTCTCTGAGTTGGGAAGGTTCCTGGTCCATCCGGCTAATTAGTGGCTACAGTGGAATGGAAAATATGTTGGGTTTGGAATGAGAATGAGCAGGTTTGAACCTCAGCTTTGCCACTAGCTAGCTGTGTGAGCAGGGAAAATCTGCATTTCAATGTCCTTCCCAGAGAAAAATTAGGTATAATTCTACTTTCATGGCCTACACCATAAAAATGTTTTGAGCAAAGTGCTCTATAAAGAGATAGCTGTGATAAATGTTGCCATCCTATTCTTCTGAACTTTTAAAAATGGGGTTCAGATATAAACAGCCCTGAAAAAACACTATACTGCCATTATTCCTTTGTATTTAATATTTTATGAACTATTGCACAGATAAATGAAATAGCCATTTGGTTTTATTGTTCTTGCTGTTGTTGAAATAACCATTCATTCAGGCTTTTTATGTTTTTGTTTTAGTTTGGTTTTTTGGAATTAAACAAAAGTATTAGGTTTTAAGTTCATCCCCTGTAGGGCCACTGAAATCCTCCTTGTAGAATTCTAGTAGCAGTTAGAAGGACAAGGATGGTCTACATTTCATCATCTTTCCACCTTATTTTGAACTCATTGCCAAATTTCTATACTTTGAAATTTCTTTCATTCTATATGGCTTTAAAAAATATAAGAAAGTAAGGAGGAAAGGAAGGAAAAAAGTGGGAAAGAAGGAAGGGAGGAAAGAAGGAAAGAAGGAAGGAATCATAACTCCTATCACATGAGTTTTTGTTCAAAATCTGTCACAATTCATTTTAAAATTCTGAAAATATAGATTGAGATGAATATCATATAGTAATTAATTGTTTTAACTCTGTTCTCATTCAGTTTTTATTTCAAGATGCCAAGAAAGCTCTTAATATATTATTTCACAGCTTTCTCCTTGTAATCTTTATGCTCTATGTGTTGTACCATTATTACTATCACCACCATCAAAGAAAGGACATAAACCTGATTGATGTGAGAGCCAGAATATTTCCTTGGAAAGAGTTCCAGTTTTGAGGTCTGGAAACCTGGATTCAAATAATGGCTTTGCTATTTACTACTTGTACAATCTTGAGCAAATCACTTCCTTTCTCTGGATTTCAGTTTCCACATCTATGAAATGGGGATAATAATCCTGGTACTATAGCTCACAAATTTGCAAGGAAGAAAATATGTAATTATCTTATCAACTTTAGACCAACTAGAACTGATACCATGGGGAAGGGCAATGGTAGTAAAAGCCTAACAACAAGTTCTCCAGGAGAAAAAATGTATACACAACACATTTTTAAGTTTAATCTGCATTAATGATATTTTCTCCATCACTTTCTCAAATCTAGACAATCAAAAAAGCAATAAAACAAGATTTGAAGCATTTGCTGATTTCCAAGGTGTAAATGCTTAAACTGAAAATTTAATAATCAGTTCCCAAGAGTCAGTCTAATTGCCTTCAGCATTCTACTGCAATACCAGGCACAAAGAGGCAGAGCCACTGAGCTAGCTTACTTTCAAAGTCAGAGCTTGCTGTTAGCCTAGAGTCTCTTTTGGATGCATAGTACTAGGAGAATGAGCCCTTCTGTGGACAGCACCTGGTTTTTATTGATCAGGGTTGGGCTGTTCTTCCCTAAGAATTATGCTAAACAAACATGAAATCCAATATGTCTAAGCTTGAAGGCATCTAGAGGGCCAGAGTTTCCTGCACATCCTTGATAGGGAATAATCTTGTGGCAGTCTTGTGGGTACTATGGGATACTCATTTTAGTATCAGGAGAAGGCAACAATTCCTTCATTTCTCTTGATTTCTCTTTTCCCTCTTTTAATGCAATCTAGGGAGAATAAACTTGATCTAAGGAAAGAGTTAATTGTCATGTGATGCTAAAAACTCCAATTTACCCTTTTAATGCATCCCTGGCACCTTGGGAATTTCTGGAACATTATTTAGTAGGAAACTCTAGAACTAGAGTTCAAATTCTTATTCTAGCCTTTATGAACTATGTGATCTTAGTTAAGTCACTTTCTTCCTTTTAGCCTAAGTTTTCCCTTTTATTAAATAGTGGGGTGGAATAGTGGGGCCTGGGGGGAATAGGGGTTCCTTACAATTCTGATGTTCCACAGTCTAAGTTCTTTTAACTCTGAAGGATCCCACCACCTACAAACGTTCAGAAGTGATTGTTTGTTTTCGTGTTTGTTGCTTGAGTTTCTTGGAAGATTATCTTAATTCTTCCCATTTCCTTTGCCTGTAAAAATCCAGTCATTTAAATAGCCAAGGAGAAATTTTTAAAAATTGTTCTTTATTTGTGAATTAACAGGGGCCTTGATCCAGGTCAGTATTACAGCATTTGGATAAGTAGTATTCAGACCCTAAAAAGGCCTTGAGACATTGCATTTACACTTTTCTGAAAGAGAGAGTCAAGATTTAGAATAGTATCTCTCACTGAGACTCCTGAAGCACACCTTCAAAATTACTGGACCTGGCTCTAAATGTCAATTTAAGTCAAATAAAATCAACAAACATTTATTTTGTGCCATTTACATGCTGAACAAACAGACTAAAAGATGATACTTTCCCATGTTCCAGTTTGGGAAGGTAAGAATATGATGAGGTTAAGGAGAATGGTTCTGGGAAAAGTCACTCAACAAAATCACTTTCAGCTAGGAACGCTTCATAGATCAAAGAGTAGCTGAGCAGGGCTTTAAAAGAAAGGATTACATTAAGCAAATACATGGAAAGAGGTCACTCCAGACATGGAACACACACTAATGCACAAAATTTAGAGTAGGCTCCCCCCCCAATCAATCAATCAATAAACATTTAATAAGCACCCACTATGTGCCAGACACTGCTGAGTGACTTTTGTGTAACTGCAGTATTTTTTCATTCATCCTGTCCTATTTATTCTTACTGTCACTACCTTAGCTCAGACCCCACTTTCTATATTTAAAAATGGATAAAATAATCAACTAATTAATCAACAAATATTTATTAGGCACTTACTATTTTCCTGGCATTATGGTAGGGGCTGTGAGTGATAAGAAAACAAATGATAAATCAGCCCTATGACTGTGAAGACAGATTGAAGCCAGACTATGGAAGCTCAAGAGTTTATTTTATTTTATTTTTTTTAGAGGCAATAGGGAGACATTGAATGTTTTTGAGCAGGAGGGTAATATGGTCAGACTTAATCAGAAAAAGAAGATTTTATTTTCTCCAGCAATTGTGTAAAGATTAAGCTGCAGATGAGAAAGAAGACTTAGAACAAAACAAATAAGGAGTGATGAATGACTAGGATGGTGATAGTAGAAGAGGAGAGGATGGGGTGGACAAAAGAGATATTTCAAAGGTAGAATCCACAAAAGCCTCTGCTCTTTCCAGTTCCAATCATGGCTGAGTCTCAGCTCCAGTTCCAGTGCCATTATTAATTCCTTCTGCCCTCTTAGAGAATACAATTTCCCTGGACCTAATTTTTCTCACCTGTGAAATAAGCTCTTTCCCTGTTTATTTCACAGAGTGGTTATGAAAGGTAAAACTGAGATAAGGGATGTAAAAACACTTTCTAAGGAGAACGAGTAGAGCCTGGAAAGGTGATGGCTCTGACCTCTGAGAAATGAAGTAAAATGGAAAAATGCATAAAGAAATTAAGGTCTAATCCCTACTTTGTCTCTAAGTGGTCCTGGCCAAATCAGTTCATTTCTCTGGACATCACATCAACCATCAAATGTGGTTAATAATATCTTCCCTCTCCAAAGATTATTTTGGGAGGCCCATGGGATAATGGGTGGAAAATTTTGGGAATCATGAAATGACATGTCATTATAATATCCTAGAATTTTAGAACAGGAAAAGACTTGCAGTAACCACCCTGTAGATTTATTAACAATCTTTTTGTTTTGCAAGTGGGAATAGTCATGGCATCCAAAAGTAAAAGAAATTATGGTCTTGCTTGTTTTCTGTTCTGATCAGACCACAGCTATTCTATTGTTTTCAATTTAGAGTGGACAATTAAGGACTTTAATAAGCTATTGGGTGATGGAGATGGTGAAGACTTCCAGGTTCAGGCTATGTAAGGATAAGTTGAAAGAATTAGGTACAGAAAAAAGTAGACTCCACCATGGAGTGAAGTTTGGGAAATGCCAGAGACTGAACCTTAAAACCATGACCCTTTTAACCTTCTCCCCTTTTCCCCCCTTTGCCAAAAGACTGAACCTTAACCCTTTTCACCTTCCCCCTCCCCACCCTGACACAAATATCTGAATATCTAAGAACAACCACTGCATATTCCAGCATAAGCATGCAGAACGACACGCCTCAGGAAACTACAAGATATCATTGTTCTACTCCACCCTTGGAGCCCCTAACCTTTGACACCTGACCCCCACCCCTCATTTCAAAGTGTAACACCCCATCTGTTTTCTTGCTCAATGTGCTGTTACTGCATTGTGGTCATCTGCCTATATATACTCTGTGCAAACTCAATAAACTTGAGACATAATCTACCATAACCTAGAGCTGTCTCCTTCCTCTCTGCGATCCTGTCCCCAGACCTCTGTGTCTCCCCAGGCCATTCGGCCTTGCGAGCTCTGCTCCCCCGGCTTATGTCCTGCTCGCTTGACCCACGTTGATGACCTGCTGGTCAGGTCAGGGAAATAGCACAACTATTTTCAAGTACTTAAAAGTCTTATTCCACAGGGAAAACAACAACAACAACAACAAGATTTGTTCTGTTTGTCCCAGAGAGCCAAATGGAGCAATGGGTGGAGGTAGCAAATAGATTAAATTAGACTTCATTTAAAGAAAACCAGAACTTAATGAAAATGGAGCGATTGTATTATATGGTAGTGAGTTCCCTGTCACTGGAGATCTACAAGCAGACTGGATAACCATCCCTCTATCATCCTGTACAGAGAATTAATTCCTTCTTCATTTTTAAATTAAATTAAATGGTCCTTTCCAACACAAATTCTGTAAATTCTGTCAAACTGAGTATCAGAGAAAGGAACTTACCTAACTATTACATACATACTGTTATATAACTACAGTGACAGAAGCAGGGCTAGACCCCTAAAATTTTTGAGTCTGAGCTCAGGGCCCTTTCCACTTTTGCCTATAAAATGTCAATATTGTCAATACTCTTCTTGTCTCTTTAGACTCTGGAATACCGCTCTTTTTCACTCCCCAGTGGTCAAAAAGATGAGGTCTTGGGTGTATTTGACAGAGCAAAAATGAAATATTATGGAATTGCTCTCTGGGGGCAGGCAGGGAAGGGCACTGCTGGGAATCAGCTCAGCCCTATGGTCCCATCCTTCATGGAGATCATGGGCAACCCCACTTTTCTGTGTCCTATCAGAAATCTAAGTCCTGTCCCTGGGGTTAAATCTCCCTTACCAATTTGTCCATAGCTCACTATCTTTGCTGAATCCCTCTTGAGGTTATAGCCCATCATGGCACTCTCTCTTGATGGCTTTCTCCTTCCTGCTTCCCCCATTCCATGTGATGTCTCTCCCCTATCATGTCTTAGCTGACTTTCTCCTTCTTATAGCTAACTAACTCTTTTAGGGTGTTAGGTCTCTTTTGCTATTTAGCCTGCCTGCTAAGGGTATATTAGGGAACAACCTTACAGGATGTTCCCCTTCCGGTAAACTGTGAGATCCATGAAGGAACTTGCCTTTTCCAGACAGTCACAGGAAAAGGAAGATTTTCCTAGCAGTTTCTAGCCAAAAAGTTTGCTGAAAATACTGTTCCTCCCTGAGCCCCGTAGTAGCAATCAATGTCCGGCACCTCCTACCTCCACTCCACTGATGTTAGCTGAAGCCAGCAAAACTTTTCTAAAAATCAATGACCTTTCCCTCCAGGAAAGTACTTTGTTTTGTAGCAATGATAGATAGATAGATAGATAGATAGATAGATAGATAGATAGATAGATAGAT